>JAGDQP010048733.1:848-14677 GCA_022664845.1 Lepisma saccharinum
CATGATTTGCATTCAAAAATAACATTATTGATGTACATCATTAAGCCTCCCTCTCTAATATGAAAAATACCCTGCCTCTCCGTCATACAATTCAGTTAGATTCAAATTATTGAAGGCTTACCCCTTCTTCTGTTATTTAAATTTGTCCATTACAATGATCGTAAAATTTTAAGTGCAAACAGAAAATTATACTTGAAACCATATGTATTGAACTCAAATGTGTTGTAGTTAGTTATTCAAAGGCCTACAACATTTGTTTAATAGCTGGCATCTTGCGTTTAGTCCCTTACTTTACAAAAGAATATTCATCAGCGATTGTAATTAGTTACAGCTTGTAGCTGATTAAAATGTAATCAATAAATAAGCTTCTTTCGCTATGAGCTATTTATATCAGTAATAGATTAAATAAGAATGCCAATTACTAAATCTAGAAAAGAAAATGTAAGAGTCCACAGCAGAAAAGATACGTGTTTACTTTTTATATTTGCACTCTCGAAGAAGGAAAAAATATTATATTGTCTTTCGAGAGACAACATCGAAATGTATTTTTAGTAATTTGAATATGGTTCAAATAAAATTTCTCTTGCAAAAGCTATATTAATCGGTAAAGATGGGAACAATAAAAGGGGATCCAGTAGCAAATATCTTTGAAGAAATTGAACATTTTGAATTAATAAACTTGACCAAGACATACTTTTTGAAAACGGATAGTTGAATATTTCCGTTTTGAGCAAGTAATACATAGTTTACATGAAAAAAATACAAGGCAGCTATGTTGTTATCATGTCATTGTATACATGAAAAATATATTCAGCAAAAATTCTCTCAAGGTAAAATTAATATATAAACCCCTCCACATAGTTTTGTCTGAAAGAAACATTGGTTTTCATAACTAAAATACAATTCTCTTCCTATAATCTATGTAGTGATACAATTACTTTCAAAGATCATAGGGAATAAGATTTAAGATTTCTTAAAACTAATGCATTCATTTTGTCTTCAAGTACAAATTTCAATATAATTTTAAGTCTTTAAGGCACATTTCGATTGTACCTTGAATGAAACTCAAAACCTCCCTGGTTATAAAGCGTGTCCAGTTGCTTGTCTCTCATCCAATTGAATAAAAGTTCAAGGCTTGTTAATTCAAGAAAATGTACTGAAAATCTATTTGTCAATGTTATAAGGTTGTATTCTTTATGTGAGGATATTTAATATTGTCCAAGCCAGGAGCAGTATTTTTATGTGCTATTATTGCTGTTATGTCCTCGACGGTGATTGGTATTGTGAGATGAAGATTTTCGTTGAGACGGTGCTGGTCATCTCGTTGCAATTCTGGATGGTTCTGTGGTACTATGTTCTTCGTCAGTGTGAAGATTTGCTCTAAATATTCTGCAAATGCGTTGACTTTATCATAATCAGAATGTAATAGATGGTCGTCTTGAAGAAATGGATAAATAATTGTGGCTCTTTTTCAATCAAGCTGGTTAAATCTCTTCCGATATTTAGTAGGATGTGCAGTGTCTCTGAGTTGATTACACGTTTTCATTCATTTGTCACAGTTTATACTATTCTTTGTAGTTGGCGATGAAGTAGCAAAGTAGCTGGATTTTATGTTTGAATGTATTTCCGGTACTGTTGGCGAGAGTGAAGAATTTCGTATAGGTAGTGCTACATATTCATGTATATAAAACGTTTTTTCAATAACCAGTTCATAAAATATATTTAGAGATATATTCTCAATCTATGACGAATATTTTATGACAATTTATGAGGACAACTTCAAAACGTATAATTTATTGAACTTCGGTACAGGGATTTATTTGAATTAAGAAAGATTCTGAAATATGCAGGAATAACTATATTTTAACGCTATTTTGCAAATATCTTTAGAACAGCCTACTCTTTACTAACTATAGATGATTTGCTTCTAACTGTAATTCCTAACGGTCTAAGATATGTAACTAAACACAAAGGTATATTGAACATCTTAACAATAACTGCTGCCTTAAAGTCTACTTCCTCAAAATTAATCGAGAGAACTATTGTTCTTTTTATTTGGCCGAAACCTTAATCACATATGAAATAATTTAAGCAGTAATTCTTTTAGATATTACACAGAAAATTTAATCACCTCACTTTTGATAAAAAATATTTTAATTCCAACAAAATGCCAAGTGCTGCTAACTTTGATTGAGAAATTAAGTGTAGGAAACGTTTTTCTAAAATTATCTGTTTTCACTATTTCAAACTTTAGCGCAAAAGTAAATATGTTTGAAGAAGAATTAATGATTCTGAATTTACCTTAAATAAAATAAAATCTTATAGCATACTTTTATTAGTATAGTAAAAAAATTCACTATAAAACTGCCGTGAAAGATTGCAAAATGCGTAGCGCATCACGTGAGTTATTGTATATGAATTATAAGTGCTACTCGTAACTGTTATTTTGATAACAGTTTAGCGAAACGTAACTGGTGTTTATAACAGTGATTTGTAACAGTTATATGGAACACCCAATTTCGGACTTTAAAATTATCCAAGTGAAATTCTTAAAAAGTTTTCTACAAAATATGTTTAGAACATATTGAGAATACTTCTTTTTACCTATTTCTCAGTTACCCACACTCTAAAATATTCATTTAAACAGTATTAAGATAAAAAATGATTTAAGTTACGATAGTTATTTGATATTCCGGAATATTCCAACTCCCATTTTTCAATTTCACGAAACTATACGGTATTTTATCTGTTTTAAAGAAAGTATGGAATAGCTTTTGTTTAGTAAATTATTCAAAGACCATTTTGCACTCCATCATTAGAGGTAAAGAAAAACTTAAAAATCAGTTTGGCTTTCAATTGTCAGAAAGTTCCAGGAACTTGCAAGTCCAACAGTTAGATTTTCAAAAATAATTGAATTAAATCGCTGAATTATGCCAAATTAAACATCTGATTCCTTTTATAGTAATAATAATTTATACCTCAATGATTTTGTCAAGATTTTCACTTTACAAGAAAGACCGCATCTGTTAGCATTTAAAAATGTATGCTAGTACATAGTTTTGTACCCTCATATAATCTGATCACTATTAATTCACATATAATCCAGCTCTTCTCACGTTAGGTCTCCTTTGCATGCCATAATATTTTAACCTTACCGCTCAAGAAGATTTACAATTATTACTGTTGTTTAGATTATTTCCGCCCGGTACTAATAGTCTTCGTTGTCAGTTAACATTCATTAAATTACCGGCAATCGGCGGTCCAAGTAATTGTATTAGCAAACTGATGATACTCGGACACCTGTGTTTGGGTTGAGAAACTATTACTTGTAGATGTTTAGTTGTGATTATACTAAATTATTATTATATTTATGATAAATGTTCAATCCTGTATATGTCCGTTGTTTTTATTCCTCTTTTATGTTAAAGATCTACCTAATTAATGCAAAGCAGCAAATAAAAGGTAAAGGTTTGTCTGAAATATAATTATTTATATTTTGAATTTTCCATATAAAATAAGGTTTATGAAAGTTAAGTTTCCATGTTAAGCAAAGGTCTGTAAGCCAGCGACTTGAAATTTCAAGTGTTAAATCTTATCTGTAGAATGGATATTTCTAGCTGAACATTTTAATTAAAAGGTGAACAGTACATATAAAAGACTATACGAAAGCACTGTAAACCATCTTCCAACCGAGAACTTCGCTAGCACTGGTTTTCATGAAAACAATACGTTCCCTTAGTATTATGGGTGCAAACAACTTGTTCCCTTAAGTACTGTAAGTGCAATGCAGCAAGAAAGTCCGTCTCGGTTAAATACCTAATTAAGCAAAACAATGCAAAATAACACTAATGATGCTCGATCTTGATCCATAAAGATATGAAAAAGAAGTTTATCATCTCTGTCAAGTTTCTACAATGCATACTTCTAATGATTGTTTAAGAAGTTACTATTAGGTATATCTGCCAAACATTGTATGCGTCATAATTATAAAGTGTTATCTCGTGGTATTGTTAATCAATTTCTTTAAACCTTTAATACGGTCTTAGTAAAAGGTGTTTAAATCCTTAAATTCTTCTCTTCAATTGACTGCAGTACAGAAACATATAATACCAAGTGCTTTTAAAATAAAGAAGGCCAATACAAAACTTTCAAAGAAGTAAGAAACACTTCATTATACTAGTGTATACCCTAAAGTTAAATTAAAGACATAAGGAATGAAGTGAATTCAGTGAATCAGTAAAAATATATATGCATCAGGTCACAGTAGCTAGATTTTCATTAAAGTTCTCTTTTTTATTTCATAATAGAGCATAAAACGAAAAAAGCATCCCCTGTGCAATATGGATGCGTCTTAAACGGCGCATGGGAAATGTGGAGGTAGCGTTCCGCATTTTCTTGACATATGGTACAAAGTAAGGTAGGGTATTCAGTCCTTCGCTTAACCGGCTTTACCTTCCCAATGTGTCCATCAACATCCAAGACACACTAGTAAAGGAGGCTACGTGTACCTTAAAGCACCAGCCATAAATACACTGCAATAAAATCTTCAGTGTTCTGTTCACAAATTCAACCTGGGTCGCATCATTTATAGTCATATTATTTCACGCTGGTATAACAAATGTACAAGAAGCATACAATGTTACATCAAAATGCATATTCGACCAAAAATTTAAAATAAGTATATTCCTCACTTCAAATAGATTCCTCTCTCGTAATTTGGTTGAATCATGAAAGCTTCCTTACGCACAAATATTATATTTCTTCATTCCGGCACTAATAAGCATTGTGAAAAATTGTGATCCAAACGGTCTGATCCTAAGTTGCCAGAAGACCATAAATAAATATAATTTTTGCTAACAAGTCATAATTCCACTTTATACTACCTTACCCTCATCTCAGCCTGAGTCTAAACTGCCTAAAGGCCATACATTAATAATATTTCTATAGTAAGCTATAATTCAACTTTTTATTTACCTACCCCGATCTCGATCGAAGCCTAAGATGCCTAAAGGCCACAAATAAATGTTTCCGTAGCAAGCTATAATTCAACTTTTTATTTACCTACCCCGATCTGGATCTAAGCCGAAGACGCCTAAAGACCATAAATAAATTATATTTTTATAGTAAGCTATAATTCAACTTTTTATTGATGTAACTTGATCTCGACCTAAGCCTAAATTGCCAAAAGTCCATAAATAAATAATATTTCGCTATCAAATTGTGATTCAAGTTTTTACTGGTCTTATTTTTAAGTGAAGCTACAATGATCCACAGTATTATTTACGAAATTGACAAAAAAATCAGTTCTCAGTACAATTGTCAAGTTTGATTTCTAGTCAAGAAAATATTAAAGACCGCCGTGAATGTAAAATATAAGTAAATTAAAAAGCCAAACATATTTATTTTAAAAAACCTCACCTAATTTTATAACTGGTCCTCCTAGCTGGGAAGCGCCAATTACTTGAACAATTATAATTATCTGAAAATAAAAAATATACTTAGTATCTACATACAGGTCTTATTTCAAAGTAATATAAAATCATTGTTGATATTTCACTAGAATCTTCACTTAAATAAACCGGAATGCTGTGCGTTTTTTCACTTTCGGGGGGTGCCTATCATAATTTGATAATGTTATGTGCCTCATACTAGTGGAACTGATTAATATTTTAAAATTGGTAATGGTCGCCTGAAAAATTTCATTCTCTTCAAACAAGCAAGCATTTGGAATGAATTAGCAACAAGTGTATAAGAAATATTTAAAAAGCATGTTTCCTCATTTCTCTCGGTTGATGATTCTTCAATATTTACATAACTGCTATCAATAGCAAATGTATTATGAGTAGCAACACAAACGAGAAAACTATTTACGTTAATTTTCTGTGTCGGCAACTAATATAAAGCACTCCTAAATCATAATTGGTTCACTTACAGCTTCAGGTCAAAAGCTACCTCTGGACAGTACATCCATCATGACTATATTATTCCCCCCAGTATATAATAACAAAGTGTAGGCAAGCAAATTCACTTCTGTTGGTTGCCAGCAGTAATAACTATTTGTGTATTTTCAAATGAAAACAGGTCATTATAGTTTCGTAGTAATAATTTCACACTATGAAGGGTCTTGGAAACTAATGTGATTTAAAGAGAAAGAAACTATTTTATTGAAATTTATCCGTATCAAATTAGATTCTACCGGCGGTGACATCAAATTTTACTAATACTTTCACAAAACACAATCTAAATTACTCAAGTTCCTTCCCTACTTTATTCCAAGTTCAGTTCTATCATCAAAATGCAAAAATCCATTGACTCAAATGTGCTGCCTTCGAATTATATAGCCAACCATTTCCGAAATTATTCATAAAACATTAAAAATTATAATGAAAGAAGGAATTCGGTATTCCAATCCCGACTGCAGTATAAATATTTCTGATTCGCACTAACTAAAGTGTGATGTCATATAGAAAATTTTCTTCAAGATTATTGAAACATAAGTTAAATAAAGTACTTACTATTCCTCAAATGTCAGTAATCTTGTAACAGAAGGTCCAAGTTGAACATATACTGCAAAGCAGAATTCAATTATTTCTCAACAGGAAACTGAACAATCATTAAAGCCAAAGGGTCAATTCCAACTATTTATATAATTGCAACTCCTTTCCAGAATTTTCGTCGGCGCCGCCGACGAAAGACTTCTATTCCCCTTAATTTTAAAAAGCTTTCCGTAAAGCACAGTAT
This sequence comes from Lepisma saccharinum, assembly GCA_022664845.1. Lineage (NCBI taxonomy): Eukaryota > Metazoa > Arthropoda > Insecta > Zygentoma > Lepismatidae > Lepisma > Lepisma saccharinum. The sequence continues at coordinate 7,590 of JAGDQP010048733.1, forward strand.
GTCTCCTGGCGGTCATAAATTCATGTCTAGTTCAGAACTTCTGATACACAAGAAAAAGAAAGACACAGTTACATTTCAAAAGACATTTCCATCACCGTGTAATAAATAATAACATATTTATGAGAACTTCTGTAATTAGCTACTTCTGCCTGTTATTACAATCCTATAGCTGGAAAGTTGTTTCATTCTCATTAAAAATCGATTTCAAAAGGCATACAGTTATTTTTTCCTTATTTATCAAGCCTCGTTAAAAGGCAATTACGCCGTATTCACAATAATTCGCAGGTATCTTATTTGTTTGCAATGCCGAGAATACACCGGCATCAATAAGCCTCTGCTTAACGACATAACAGTATTCGACACGAATGCATCTCAAACGAGTGTTTTTAATGAAAAAGGTAGTTCCTTTTTGTCGCCAACCTATTTATTACCCAACACTCACAAACGAAGACCATTCTTGAGGACCACTTATTTTTCCATTAGTAAATAACTATACACATTAAAGCAGTTTCCCCAAAATAGCGGTAAACTGTCAATAAATTATATTGCCTCGAAACAGCAACCACAATTTCTCTTTCCTTCAGCCTCATAGAACAGTTACAATGCCATCATTTCTATTCGCTAAGGAAAAATCTTCATTCGCTGACATAGAGCATAATGGAGTTCACACAGGTAACTTGTTTCAAAGGGACTAGCAGTATGACAGAAACAGTCAAGAAAGATTTTTTTAGGACTGTTAGTCTCAGAGAAGCAGTCCACAGTGTCTCTCCGTTGTTCAAGTAATGATAACTGCACTATGTATACCATAAGTGTGTTTACCTTAAATGATGAATTTCACATTATTCCTTAATGAAATTATTGCCTGATACACTGAAAAGATAAAGAGATTTAAAAAAATGAAACGTATTCTTGCACGACTCGTTGTATAGTTTTCGCGATCGGCGCTTTATACCGGGTTTCACGGGAGCAGGGCGGCCGATTGAAGCGGACAATAGTGACGCAGATGCGGGGCGGTGGGGGCGCTTAACACATTTCCTATCATCGGTTTCGGGCGGGCCAACAAATAACAAAATGGCGACTGCAAATAAATTTAAAAAAATAATTTGTTGATTAATACATATCCTCTCCGTTATTACATGTACAAACTCCATAGTTCTGGAGGACTTACCCCACCCCTCTAGCGGCTCTCTGCAACCACCACAACCTGCTACATATATTTCTATAGGCCATAAAACCGGTTTCAAATTGTAAGAAACTCTTACATATACTACTCAGCCTCCAAGAAAACTAAACCCTGACTTTGGAGTGTCGACAAAACATTTTCTAGTTAATAAACAATTATCATAGAAAGAAAGAAAGAGGAAAAAAGTTTGATGTACTATTGAAATTTGGCTGCACTACAAAGTGGGTGAGAAAATGACTGTGATTAGCCGGCGGGATATCGTCAAAGACACTTGTTCTAGGTTCGTTATTCGAAATCATTAAATGCAATAAAAGTTCTGGCGCCCAACGATAAAGCTAGAAAAACACAAGAATTAACTTCACAGTTATAACAGAAACAGTAAACTTCGCACGAGTGACTGCTTATTTCTAGAGAAAGCTTACCCAGGGAACTGATCTATTCCCTAATAGCATTCAATATCATATGGATATCCAGGCGACGTCCAGGCGACGTCCATGCGACATCCCACGACCTCAACAGGACATCCTATACGTGTTGATCAGATGGCCAATGTCCCCTTCACGTCCAGTGGATATTTTGTGATGTCGCATGCATATCACAAATCGCCCAGCTGGACATCCCCAGGTGTCAGCCGTTGTCCTCCCTTTTATTACTTAACGAAGATGTAAAAATCCTTTATGGTGCTGGGATGCCCTGGATCAGAGTGACGGGCTTTCACCGTCTCCGTGTTTGTTAGTCATTTTCAGAAGTCACAGGTGGATATTGTTGAATTGCACAGTATCCTACTATGACACCTGAAAATGAGTAACATGGAGAAGGTGAAACCCCTTCACCAAGACCCAGGGCAACCCAGCACCATAAAGGACTTTTCGATCTTCGTTAAGTAATAAAAGAAAGGACAAAGACTGCGCCAAACTCATCTCAGTCTTGCCTACAATAATATCATCCACTATCCATCCACTAGAAGGCATAATTAATTCCAGAAAATAATCCTGCAATGAGTTTCGACGTGGCATTTTATTGACCGTCTTCAGAACAAACACACACACACAAAAAACATTAGTAGAAAAACTGACCCCAGCGTACCATCTTCGTGTACATTAGATCCGTGGTGTGGTATACTTGCAACACTTTACTCATAAAAAAGGCAGCACTTGATAATCGAAGGATTATGTAATATACCAAAAGGTCCAGATGGTAAGCTACTGCGGAACAATGCAGAAACTAGTTGCGGGTTCAAAATTCGTCATGACTGATAGCCCACGGAACTGAAAATTTTTCAAAAATAACGCTATACGCAGCACTTCACTACTCTCAGGCCGGCATATTGGGTGACGCCCAGCATTGCATCACCGTATACGAGCGAACCCGGAATATAGTGATGTGCTGTCTATAGCGGTTTTTATATTTTTTAGTTTTACGTGTCGACATGATTTTAGTTTGCGGGCAATCCCCCAACATCCTCTAAAAGAATGAAAATATTATCTTGTCCTTCGGTGTGGTAAATTCCTCTATGTGGACCTGCACTTTGATTCTTGGTGCATCCCCATGCAGTCATTGAACTCGTTGTTTGGTTCTGGGAGATCCTCACACCCCACTGCCAGTTTATAACTTAAAAGCACAGCAAGTCCGGCAGCAAGTGAGGCCCCCGAAATATTCCTGCTCCAAGGAGTTCTCGAAAAGCTATTGCGGATTGTACAAATTCAAATAACAGTTTTTGATTGTTTTAATTTTTAATTTATTAATGATAGAATAAAATTGACACAAGTCAATCACGTATTTCACGTCATTGAAAAAAAAATGATTCAAAAACTAATAAAATCTCAGTGATGAAATTTTTACCACATGTTGCTACACAACTATCGCCTATTTTTGTGCAAAATTGGAATTTGTGAAGTGTGTCCCCTTTTGAGATATTTGATGTTGATAATACCCGATTTTAGAAAAATTCCAATGTTTGCAAACCGACAAAAAGTAAAGGATATCGTAATGGGACAGCAAGTAGGTCAATAGGTGAGTGTGACATAAACATAAGAAAGTGTTTATGTCAACACTAACAGAAGACAACAAACCTCTGGCGGTGGAATAAAGAAACATTAGGTCACACCTCCAGAGGAAGAAGAAAAAGACCTTATAAAAAGGACCGACAAACAGAATCGGGATCACAATCAAGTGGTCACTTCTCCCTTCTAAATCCTGAGACCCGGTACGGGGTCTACACCTAGCAGTAAACTACCATAATACCTGAGACGTGGTACGGGGTCTATCAAGAATAAAACACATTAGGAGAAGTGATCTACTTAGTAAAATAGCGACAAAGAATACAAGTCCGAAACAACTAATTATACTTATAATTCGGGCTAGTGGAACTTGTATTATAATTATACTTATATTGGAAACTTTATAATAAAAGGTGTTGGATAAACACAAACCTAGTATCATTCTATTCGCATTGGATACAACACGATCCTGCTCTACATATATCATATGACCCACTAAAGGAGCATAACGTGGTGTCGGTGCGAATCTCATTGTGAATAGAAAAACAGTGTTTAGTGTGAAAGTGAAAAAAAAACTAATCAAATAAATTTGGATAACAAAGCATTAAGGAATCTCCAAGTTATGTTTCATTTTTATTATTATCATTCTCTGTTCAACATCCACAACAGGAGGACATCTACACTAAGGGAGGGATTGGATAACAAATACAAGGTATGTTTTAGTATGCTATTCATGATTTCAATTGTCTTTTTTAGTAAACTAAACCAGAGTAAAATCACCCACCCTATAATTGGAAAAATAAATGCCAGTGACTCGTTCGGGAGCAAGAAGCAATAAATTAAATTGAAATTCAGACCCCGAATCAGATCTAGAAGACAATATATCTACAAAACCATCTTTCAATTTACCGCACTTAACGAAATTCACAGGCCAAATAACTGAAGACCCAGATAGATTTTTCATGATCTTTGAACATTTAGCAATTTTAGAAAACTGGGACGATGACAAAAAGGACATTTTGCCAATGTACCTGTCTGAGATAGCGTTAGATTTGGTGTTGCAATTACATACTCTAAAGAAATTAACTGAATTGAACTACAAGGAATTAATAGAGAAATTATCTAACCTTTGCAGACCTCGCTTGCCAGCTTATCGAAATACACCAAGTTCAGCAATATCCTAACGAAAATATCGATACATATTTCCTGAGGAAACTACGAGCTATCCGACACAACCTGCCGCAATGTTCAGAGGAAGCTAAAGTACACTATTTGTCTTTAGGCCTCCAAAAACAATTCCTTAAAAGTATAGCCTTAGAAACTCACAAAACAGTAGCAAGTCTACAAAAAAGGCTACAAGCTTTAGAAACATCGCAGGATTTATTGAAAAAAAGGGAATATGTAGAAAGAATGCAAGCTATAGAAAATCCTATTTATCAAAGGGACTATGGACAACAAAATATACAAGTACCAAATTTCCAGACACAAAATGTGAATCCCTACTACACACTTAATATTCAAAATCAAAACCCAACCCAACAGTATCATTATACCTTGAACCCATGTTCCAGTACGCAAACTTTACCTCCATGGACAAATCAAATTCCTATCATAGATTTTAGTAAAAGTCATCCTGAAAGTCATACATACCAAATTACAAAGCAAAAGAAACCAAACCAACTCAAATTTTACCCCAAATGCCCATAATGAATTTCTATAGCAAGAAACCTAGAAAACATGATCAAGATCCTATAATGCATTCCACAGATACAGGAAATTACGTTAGGGACCAAGGAAAACCTACCTACCTCAAGATGAATACAGGCAAAACCTCACTCACAACCAATACCCCAAAAGAATGATCCTCAAACATCCCTGGTAGACTTGTCAAGCAAATTAGCAGATTTGACACTAACAATAGCCAACAATGCAGTTTACAAACAAAATAAATAGAAAAAGGGATATTACAACAAGAATGGAAAAAAGAAAGAGACAACTTCCCAAGATGGAAAAACTTATTCGAAGATGGAAGAAAATGGTAACGTAACTATAACTGTTTGCTCCATCTGTCGAAAATTTGGTCATTCTTCCCATATTTGTTGGTTTAATAATGATAATAATAAGAAGAATCAGTTCCAACACTACGGATGTTGCAAATAGCTCACAAACTGCAAACAGAATGTTTACAGATATACATACGAATAACAACCCTTCTACAATCAGAGTACAAGCAGCAGGAGAAACAACACCAACAATAATAGATACTGCAAGCTCTATTTCAATTTGGCCACAAAAAGAACGTCCTAAAGAAAGTATCTTAATACCACATGTAAAACAAATTATAGGAGTAGCAAATAAAACGATAACATTGAAATACATAACTCTGATGAATTTCAAAATTGGATCAACAAATAATTACCATTATTTTCGTGTAATGGAAAATTCACATCTTAGTCCTCTGTTCGGACAAGATTTACTCAAACGTTTATTGGCTCACATAAATTTAGAAAGAAATATTATTTCTTTTTATAAAAAGCCAAGAAAGGCTGTCATAGCGGAACAAAGAGAAACACAACAAAACATTGCGCCATCAGTCATTACGTTACTCAAGCAACATAACATGGCAAACGTTTACACAGCAAGAAAAGTGGTGATACCAGGAAAATCTTATTTCTACATTCCTGCACGACTGAAAAAAAGCATAAAAACAGACTCAGCATTTGTTTACGTCATTCTAATGAGGTATTTAACAGATAAATACAATCTGCAGGCAATGATGTTAAAATGCCAATCGATAATCCAGTACTTCTCATTGAAAACCCAACAAGACACACGATTGAATTAAATAGAAATGCATCAATTGCGTATATACAAGAGGAATTAGAAGAAGCCTCACTACACATTCAACAAAATAAGGAGGACGAAAATAACATGTTCCAATATAATACGCCCCAAGAAATAGATGCCAGATTAGCGCAAACAGAATCACTTTTTAACCTTTCCATGTTTGATACCAATCCAGAACTTCCAATAAAAACAAAAAACAAACTTGCAAAACTGTTGTACAACTATAGAGACGTATTTAGTTACTCAATATCGGACATTTCATATTTCAGGGGCTATGAACATAAAATTAAAATTGACGAAGCGGCAGCTTTCCACCAAAGGAGTCCACCAATTCCACTTAATATACGTCAGCAAATAGATAACCAGTTGAGTGAATTACAAAAAGCGGGAGTAATAAAAGAAACTACCTGAATCTCCTTTTCTTCACCTCTACTTGTAGTACGCAAACCAGGTTGAAAAGAATACAGGACTGTGGTAAATCTGATTAAGTTAAATCAATTTACTCGATACTTAGCTATTCCTTTCCCATCAACAGAGGAGGTATTTACAAACCTTAAAGGAAAGCACTAATTACATCATCAGACATAAGCCAATCTTATTATCAGATTTTATTGGATAAGGACAGCCAAGAGTATACAACCTTTGAGGTACCCCATCAGAAGCGGAGTTACCAATTTCAAAGAGCGCCAATGGGCGCGAAAACATCGGCCGCAGGCCTAACAATTGTAACAAAAATACTACCGAAAGGATTACCCTAAAGAATAAAATCCTTCGCAGATGACATTATTTTGGGAGAGGAGAATGTAAAACAACAATTACAGGATATAGAAATGTTATTTCAAAGGCTCAGAAAACATGACCTACGGGCATCTCCCAAAAAACTACACCTCTGTTATTCTGCACTCGAAATTCTCGGATTCGTAGTATCTTCGGATACAATATCAATTTCTCCAAAGTTAGCCAAGAAAATACAGAACTATGAGATACCAACAACTAAAAGAAAAATACGTGGTTTCATTGGAACATGCTCATTTTTACGAGCACATGTACCGAAATTT
>JAGDQP010048735.1:1139-14676 GCA_022664845.1 Lepisma saccharinum
GCCAAAATATTTTCTTCTGTATATTCCAGGTATGATCATGTATTTTCTAAATTTTCAGAATTCGTGATATTTTACTCATTTGTACAGATCCTACAGAACCGGACAAAATAACGGCGGAGGGTATAATGAGATTTCTAGATGACCTTAATCTGGGTCCGGAATCGAAATTAGTGCTGATTATAGCGTGGAAGTTCCGAGCTGTGGCACAATGTGAATTTACCAAAGAAGAGTTTATGCAGGGCATGACTGAATTAGGGTAAGTACATCCTTAATTTTTAAATTTCTATGTTTAATGCCATTTTTGTTTAATTGGTTCTGTTGAATGTTGGTGAAACCGTTATTTTTTCTGCGTAGGGCATATCTGCTAACACTCTGTTTCGTTTGGGATAAGGCTGTTAGCCGTGTAATGCAACTGGTCTTTCATAACACCATTTTTTTGGAACATTCACTGTTGAATTAACCACCAATTGACAATATATATTTCCTATACCTGCAGCGTGCACGGAGCCTTTCGACCTCCAGTCGGGTCCTCACTGAAATCTGTTATCTTGCCTAACTGTCACGGTAATATTTCAGTTGTGTAGAAAGACCCTTTATCTACACTCTTCACTGTATCCGGAACACCTTAGTAAGCTATCCTGTCTTTATCGCTAAGCTTTTCAATAATTGCTCTTTACTTCTGCCACACAAACATCCAATTTCCCAACTTGCTTACCCACCATTACCACTATCGACTCGTAAACTTAACCAACTGGTAATAGTCCAGAATCATACCTCTGGCTCCAGTCCTAGAAATAAAGTTAGTTTCCAGGGCAATTCCACTGCCAATTCTGCTTCCAACTTAAGCAGCTACTTAATTTCTCCATTTAAAATTAGCTTCTAAAATTAACTCAACCTGTTATAATGTACAATTAGACCCCAGAAACTAACAGTTGAAAAAAACTGATCTCCAGAACAATTCCACTGCTACCTCCGTTTTAAACTTACCTAGCAAGTCCCTTTTTCCAGTTGAAACGGACATTATTCAAAAGTCTTACATTTTCACCCTTTTAAGCCTTACAATCACTTCCTTAAAGATGTTCTGTCCTTTGCCTGCAGACTAACAATAAGATGGCGCAAATGGGGGAAATGTCCTTGCATTCCTTTAGTACCTTTCAGTGAATTTCGTACTGGGCTCGAAATTTTCTGTTGTTCATTTACTTCATTATCTCAAGACTCACTACCCCTCCCTAGTAATCACCTCCCCCATCGAACGATATATCTCGCCATTAATTTCCGCAAGTACCGATAGCGAAGTGCTTCAACAAATTTGCAACCCACACAACCTAGGGGATAGGGTCACAGCGATACGAAAAACCGTGTTGTGAAATTACGCATGTGCAGAAACTGGAAAATCAGGTCTTTGGAAAAGTGATAGTAATTTTTGATTCCGAGGTTTAAAGGACTGTTTCTTCCATATAGAATACCGGGCAGATTGTGATGGTTAGTATGTTTGATGTTTGAAGGTCGTTTCGGATGATGTGAAGTTGCGATCGACTGTGCTGATTGAGATAGTTGGAGACGTAGTAAGTTTTGGACTGCTACCTCCCACTGTCATTTGTGGGCAAGAGTAGAAGGTAATTGGGAAGAAGTGTTAGTACCAAGGTTGATTGATTCAAATAAAAATGAACTAAATAGGATGATTGTAGAAAAAATAATCACAATGTAATCCAGAATAATGTAAAATCAGCCCGACAACGTGCTCTGCCGGGCTGTACAGAAGATTGTGAAATACCTACTAGAAAACGCATCGACATAAATATAGGAAAATTCACGATTATTCTCTTATTCAAAATAAGCCATCTCTATGGCTTACAAAACTCCATGTTCATCGTGGCAGCAACAAACGTTCGTCATTGTTTCTATCTTGGACAAGATCAAGCTAGTTGTAATCACGAAAATGTACCTCTAGGAGATAGATGCCTTCTTATATTCTCCCAACGACGTCTCAATCCTTCGAAGCACGATGGAATATAATCTTGATTGTCTCCCTATTAGAGCTACATTGCCTGCCCATCTTAGCCGTCGTGGTTTCATTGTGTTTACAACATCGAGTGAATCATACGATCTGTGGAGTTTTTCATTGTGAAGTCTCTTCCATTTTCCGGTCATCTCGTCCCGTTTCGACCCATATTCCTTTCTCAGAATCTTATTTTCAACCACTCGCAATTTATGATCATCTGTCAGGATGGCAGATTTCTTAATGTTAATCGCGAGGTTTGGAGTGACTAGAAACCTGCGTTGTTCGATGCTAAGCGATTTTTTATTTCTTCCGTGACCTCATTTTCGGTTTTATTTGTGCTTTCAAATATTTAAATTCATTTACTTTCAGTGATCTCATTCTTAATTGTACGTTTCTGTTTCTTTCATCCACTGTATTTCAACTTATCATGTACTTTGTTTCTCTACATCCTGTAGGCCTGTCTGATTGGAAGCTGCTTCTAAAAAAATCGGTGTTTGTAGAATGCATCTATATCATTCCCTATTAAATATACATCATCCACATATATTAAAAGTCGGTTCGAGCCATTCAGTGTTGGTCCCTTTTTGTCCTCTTGTATTTTTTGAATCGCACATTCTTTGGTAATAGAAATAGAATACTGGTAACAGGGCATGCTGAGAGTCTCCAAATTATCTGACATATTATCTTTACGTATTCTGCTTATAGGATCACCGAATTACATCCTCAGTAGCTGAACAAGTGTTTTCAGAATTCTAAATAAATCGAGGATATTGTATAGTACGCTTAGGCATGTCAACAGTTTTAACATTTCGTAACACGTTGTGAGTAACCAGATTCAGCAGTATTTATTAAACAGATCGCCTTTTTTATAAACCAGAAATATTAGTTTTTTTTTCGTTCCTTGAGATTCTCCTCCTTTTTCCATATAACACGTATCAATTTATGTAGTTCCTTACTAGTGGCGTTCCTCCCACTATATTCTACTGGGATGATGTCAATTCCTGGTGATTTGAAACTTCTCAGTTTCTTTGTTGATATTTTGACCTCAATCTCTACCTAGGTATCCATAGTTGTTCTGTGTGTGCATTCAGAAGCTGGCCAATAACTTTTCCACGCATCAAGATTTTTCTGATCCATTTGAAAATTTCTCCGTTCATTTTTAATCATCCTTCGAATATTAACCTGTTAACGAGTGTAGATCTGTTATTGGATCATTCCATGCCAAATCATCACAGCTCCCAACCCGAGCATCTCAGATTTCCACGAAATTGATAGGATGGTAGATGGCATTATAGTAATGTACATATGTAAAATATTAGTCCTCAGTGATATACGGTATTAATACACTGCAGGGTTGCCAACATAAAAAAATCGTGAAAAATATGCGCACAACGTCAACAACTAAAAATCATAACTTGGCTTCTAATTGCGATAGAATATTCGTCCTGGGCTCGTTTTGAAGCTAAGGAAACATAGTTTTCATAAAAAAATACTATTACGGATAAATATTGCATTTTTTCATTTCAAGGTCACATGATGTAAACTTTGACGTTGGATATAAAAAAAAAAGTTCATCTTCGATATTTTTTTTAGGAATGAAGTATATTAAATAGTATCTATTGTTGGTGCAAGTTTCATTTTGGAATGACTTTGGGAACAGGAGTAAAATGATTTTAGTATGGACTTTAACCCTTCTTGCACTAAACATGCTTAGCTTACATTAAACATTTAATTTTGTTTGGGAGTCAGTCCATCTGAAATGGTCCAGCATAGGTTGCTTGACCTATTTCGAAAAATATTTTTTCATGTTTATATCCTCTATATGTGAATAGTTCAAAATACGTATTCTTTTATTTTATCCAGACTGGGTCATTTTCATATTCTGGTGCATTTCAAAATTTGTGTTTGCAGACGTTTTCGAAACATGTAATATCTACGGATTGGTTTATCATAGGACATTCAAATAATTTTTTTTTCCTCTAAAGTCTGCTTTATAATTTTAATACTTCACATGAAAAGTCCAAAACTTAATCGAACTGGTCAAAATTGTATCCAAATGTGATTGTCGGAATGGAAAAAATACCTGTTTTCAGAATGTTGATTCGCATGGAAGGGGTTGAATGTTAAAGTTGATTTTTTGTACACTGTTACATATCAAAGTATATTAAATGTGTACAGAATATGAAGGGTGATATAGTTTTTTTTTTTTTAATTCCAGAAATTGGTAATTTATGAATATTTGAGGCTCAGTGTCTGCTGGGGGGACCAGATAAAAATGGAATTGTTTCAGATGTTACACACTTATATAAAAAGAATCTAATATTGAAGAGTGTCCCCGGCGGGGTTGGTAACGCTCGTTGCCTTGTAATCCAAGGATCCCGGGTTCAATTCCCGGTGTGAGGACAAGTGGTTCGGAGCCCACGTTAAACTTTAGATCCCCTCCGTAGTAGCTTACCAGCTCGTTTAGGACGTTAATAACAATTCAATCAATCAATGTAATATTGAAGAAAGAAAGAAAACTACAAAAAGGAATACACCACTAATACCCCCAGTACAAAGCTTGTTTCTCAGTTCTGATGAGCAGCCATGCAGGCTCTGCAGTGACCTTCTGTTTATATAATTGTTTAATGTTCCTTTACAATACAGGGTGAGTCAAAATTTACATGTAAATGATTTATCACATTTGATGGCCTGGTACATTTGTACCATTGGAGTAGTAACATAATTTTTTGGACTCACCCTGTACATTAAAACATTTAGTTACTCATACGGATGAGAGATTTCTCTGGCAGCATTTTCTGTTTCCTCCATCGACCACACTGTTATCATCGATTCTAGATTCGTAAACTTTTATTTTATCGATAGTACTATAACTGGTTCCTTGTGGGGGCTGGTTTGAGGGACGAGCTAACCTGTTACTCTGTTCTTGTGAGCCTGATGGAACTGAGTCACACTGGCAGCTATTTATTATTCAGCACATTTGCTTATATCTAAAGGTGCAGAAGCAACTGGTGCACGCGCCACTGCATTGACACGTTGAAGGGAAATCAGTGAAGCCGGTTTGGTTTGCGCGTCGTCGCACGCATTTGCTGAATGCGGTCATCGCATACGACCAATCGCGTAAACGAAACCACACCTTAAGGCAGCGTTTCGCAACCTTTATCGTGTCGCGACACCCTTTTACTATGTCTTTTTGCTGGCGACCCCCAAAAGTACTTCTCTTGTCTATATTTAGCGGTTTCGTTTCACTTTGTGTTGAAGCCTCCAGGAGGCTATTAAATATACACACACACGCACCCACGGGGGTCGCGCCCCCCACGTCGAGAAACCCTGATCTAAGGCATGCAAGATGATATTCAGGTTGAATTATAACAGTTCGGATTCTTTATGGGTAATGCCCTTATTTCCAGGCGGAAGCCCTGCCAGCTATTAGCATAACATTTCTAGCAAATAAACACTAATAGATGAATATCTGACTCCTAATAATTCCAACTCCCATAATGATAGTAACCAGTAAAAGAGCACACTAACTCACCTGAACTGACAAGATGGAATGACTCTAGTGGAGACGTCCTGGGTTCGATGACCATTTGAGATGTCCTTAATATCTCGGGAGCGAAGCTGAGAAATGCTCTGAGCCTAATATTGCACTTTGTTCTTTATGCATCACTGACGAAAGTCCGACACACTAATTTCAGTCTTTAAGTTGTTGGTTAAGTTCTGGCCTAATGCCACAATGGTTCTGAGTTCGGCTTCATTAGAAACTACAAGCTACAAGTCCGTGGGGATTTCTCCCAAACGATGAACCAAACTTGGAGACTGATTCCGCGCACTCGGCTTGGAAGTCATTTTGTAAAACTTGAACTCAGAGAATTCTAAATGATGCTTTGTCGAACCCACAATAGTGTTAACGTGTGGCCTCCTGCTGGGGGACTCTGTGATGGAGATTCGCTGTATTTGGTATTTATTCAACTTTTGGTCCGGATTAGTAATGGGAATAAATTGTTAGGGTTTAGAACAAATGAGATTTCTCATGCTGGCGTGTCTGATTGTGTTTCGATCTCTGACCGCCACAGATTTCGTATTAATTTAGAAGGATATTGGAGTTGATCTAATCTTGACCTATTGACTTCGGCTCAGGTTTTACGTGAGATGATTGAGGTTATTCAGTTCGCTTGACAAATTGTGCAAGTGTATATTTTCACACGAATTGACTCCATGGCCGTGATATTAGTATTTGATTACAATTTCTCAATTCAGTTCGCGGGATGCGAATATTGCTAGTTTTTCCAGATCTGTTACGAGCAGGTGTCCCTACTCAGGTTTATCTTTTCAAGAAACGTGTGAGTGTGCTATCATTACCAATAATCGATCTTATTACGTCCTGCTCTACTTGTGCGACTGAGATGTGCTTGGGAATGGAATCTTGTACCAATATACATGACATAATACTAGTGTGGATAGCTTTGTATCAGGATCACATCAAGGAAATAATTCGCTACCATTTATTAAACTGGAATTCTACTTGCTAATACAAAACATAAAAATTTTCAAATAAATTAAAGGAAAGTATACGAGGCTGATCACAGTACTTAACCATAATTAATTAATGTCGTGGCTCAGAGGTAGAGGGTCTGACTACGAATCGGGCAGTCCGGGTTCAAATCCCGGCCAGGACACTGGAGACTTTTATCTCAGTGTTCCCATGTCTGGCACTCTGAGGTGCACTCAGCCTCCTATCAAATTGAGTACCAGAGTGTCCTTGGTATTCCTGGGCGCCTTGGGAAGGTAAAGGCGGTCGAGCGTGGGACTGACCACCTCACTTCGTACCGTAGGTCAAGAAAATGTGGAGCGCTACCTGTACATCCGTCATGCAACATTCGCGTCCGTGCGTATCGCACAGGGGATACCTTTTTTTTTTTTTTGCTATTTGTGAGGATATTTGCTGTACGAAAGATAGGGGCTTCTAAATATTTTACTTTCTTTTATTAATTTCCTTTTGTATCTCTTTGCAGCTGTGATAACATAGAGAAATTGAAAGCAAGATTGCCAACGTTAGACAGTGAAATTAAAGATCAACTAAGGTTCAAGGATTTTTACCATTTCACATTTAATTATGCAAAGAATCCAGGTCAGAAGGGTCTAGATCTAGATATGGCAATAGCATATTGGAATATCGTACTTCAAGGGAAGTTCAGGTTTCTAGACCTTTGGTGCAAGTTTTTGCAGGTAATTATTGAAATTACTCTCTTAAAAATAAGTTACATTTGTAATGATAAAATGAGATAATTATTTAATGATCAGTTTAACAATATGGTTGGTGTTAATGATTTTAGGTAGTTTTTTTCTTGTTTCCCGAATTCTGGTGTCCTACGTAGAGAAAGAGAACAGGCAACAGTTAAAAACCCTCGTCGTGAGTATTTAAGAAATATTCATGTAAAGTTGTTGAAAAAATAATTACTTCATTTGACAGAATAAAAATGAGCATTCTCTCATTCTTCAACATTATTTTGTGGTCTAAATAGGAGAACATTGGTACCAAGAGGCCGGCCATCCTGACGAGATTTTTTTCTGTCACACCAGTCAAATACCGGGATGGTACCTTCTACTCAGGCCATGGCCGACACTTTCTCACATCGTTTCCACTCCCCCTATGCCGGCCTGAGCTTTAAGTACCTAAATCCCACAAAGAAAATTAAAATTCAATGTAGAAAATTGCATAAGAAAAAAATTCATTTCTTTGATTTTGGGTTTAATGGATATTTAGTATTGCAAAATATTGCCAAAAATTGCATGAAGACGTCTTTAGGAATCAGAAGCGCTCCTTTGGGTGATTACAGATTGAATTAATTCTACATTTATACTTACTGAAATGTTCTTATTCACATTCCTTCGAGACTTCTCTGCTTTTATTTTCACTTATCGTCTCTCCCTGTATCCGAATCCAACGGTGCACCGTCAAGTGTACTATTTGCTACGTCCCGTTGTACCCTTTTTAGCTCCGTTGTCCGATTTCGAACTGCAGATGACACTACTGTAATAACAGTTCAGTACCTCCTAATGGACGCAAGGTACATGTATAAATGTTGAAGGTCGTATTCCAAAGAAATGAGAATTGAATTTAATTGAATTATTATTTAAGGCCTTTCGGCAACTTTGGCTCAGCCCGTAGAAAATAAAATGTTAAACATAGAAACTTATCAACAAATGTTATAACTATACTTTAACTGTTTACAAAATACAGATTACGAGAAAAGAATAATAAATTTATTCGAAGAATGATTTCTGAAAATATACCCATCTTTGGATTTTTCCCAAGGCAAAAAAGGGGGGGGGGGGGAATTGGGAATTGTAAGCAGAATTTGTCAGGATCGATTTTAACAGTAAAAATTTTAAAGTTGTGATAAAAAATTGTAGGGGGGTATGAGAAAGTGCAGAACCCCATGTGACATGTCAAATCCAATGTACTTCTGTTGTTGCAGTTTGTAAAATCTTTATGTAGTAAAATAGAAAGAAGGAAATTCGTTATGCAAACCTGCACATAGAGACACAAGTGAAGACGCGAAAATAGATATTCTAGGACAACAATTCAGATATCTGCATTAGGTAGGTCCGGGTTCAATACCTATGACCGATCATTGTGCCTAGATTGTCCCGTGTTTTCTTGTCGTACCAGGCAAATACAGAGATGATACCTTGAAATTGGGTCACCTGTGATTGACCTGTGACCTATTCCTGTAGATGTCTATAGACTAAATAAATTCAGATTAATCAGGTAGCAGGTGATGAAGACATCTCACGGGGTTTGCTACCAGCTGTGCAGATATTCTAGGCATAGCGCTAAAAATATCTCGTGAGACGGCTATTACAAATTGTACTAAGCATGTCTCTTGACTTTGTTTTGGTAAGGGCTATGATAGCCGGTCGGTCCGATACAATATTCTATTCAAGTGAGGTAAATTTACTGTTGAAAAAGTAAATAATGTTTTTTATTTCCATCTGCGACCATGTACATGTTTATATATATATATATATATAGATACCATTAGGTGGACCATTTAATGATACCATTTATCGTAAGTCCTGAACTTTGACCCCTACATTCTTTTGTTTAATTTTTTTTCACGTTAGGGTAACATGTTAATTTAATCAAATTTTTATTAATCTTGATTGTACTAGGTTAGGCAAAGTTTTATTGAAGCGTGCTTACCCTAAAGTGGATTCCCATAAAAAAAAAGGATGAATATTCCGAAAGTACTCTGTCAGATTTTTTTGTTATTTTCACATTTAACGTAACCTGAAAAGAAGCTGACAAGCTATACACGAGCGGATCATCCATTTACTCCGAAACCACGTACTTTTCTTTTACTTACGTGTCTATATGATATTGTTCGCAAGAGGCTTGCGTACGGGATAAAGTTGCTTGCGTAAGGGATAAATGTGTCCCTATTATTTACGGTAACCTTTACTTTTGGGACCCCAGGTTCCGCCAGCTATTGAGCCATATGTATGCTCTCTACTAATCATTCCCTTAGAAATAATTCAAAGACACTTCTATAAAACCTAGCGATAATCAGCAATCCATAAAGTATTAAGAAAAACCATGTGTCATCATAATTTCGTTAAATACGCACTCTAGCTTATCAGCAGATGACATGCGAAGCTATATGAATGGCGTCACTTCGTGCTATGAATGGCACGTATTTTTGCTACAAAATCACGGACTAACTGTTGAAAGAGCAAAGACGGGTTTAAAAAAAATATATATTTTTTATTACACGCGATGCACATTTCCTTTAACACTCCAACGTACTTTCCGTTCTTTCATTTTTTTTTTCACACTTCAATGATTCGAAACTGTTTTATTTTGCGTTTCAACTGTTCCACACACGTTGGAAACATTACATTTCTCCTGTAAATTTTACACTCTTGGGATCCACAAAGTAAAATTTAGTCTTTATTTCCAATAAAACTTATCTGAAATCAGTATAGTGTGAACCACAAATCATCGTAACTCATAGCAACTAGTTTCCACAAACGTTTATCAACGGAAATTCATCTATCATCACAGACAATTTTTACGACTAGAATAGAAAAAAATAATTATCGTAAAAAAATCTAGAACACACCCACACGTATTTAATATCTTTAAATCAGTACATATACTTTCTTCTTTTTCAAATATGGCTTCTAGCCGCACAAACGGTGGATACGTTACATCCAAGCGTGCACTAGATGTGCCGTTGATACACACCCTTCATTGCGCCCTACGCCGCTCAATTCGGATAGCAACAACGGCGCATCAGACGGTACAACGGCACAATGAAGGGTGCAAAACAGTGGAATCTGATAGGCCTTCTGAAATCTGTTTGCCAGTACCTTCATCCAGTTACTGATTTTTATTATTATTATTATTATGGAGCAGCTCATTGACAATATTAAGGTAAAACTTTGGAAAACTTTATTTTTATATGGGCCAGTCTAGTAACTTTGAACTTCGGCCCGTCACGATTCGCCGTTAGCTGTTAAAATCCATGCCTCTGCCGGGACTCGAACCCGGGACCTTCGAGCCGATGGCCTACCGCCGCAGACCGCTCGGCCGGCGACAGTATTAAGGATTTAAACCTGTACGCTAAGTCGAAAGGATACACACTACCCAGATGAATGAAGACTTCACTTGCTTTTGAAGGTCATTAACACTTTGTTTTTTCTCCCTGTTTTTTATGATTAGGTACCTTCGAGAACTTATGTATTACAGTATTACTGCATATCTTAACAGTTTAACAATGTTTATATAATCCTTTGCTGATTTTATACCATTAGATAATTGCAGCCCTTGAAAGTTGTTTAGCAGTTCAATGAGACATTGTAGTTCGGGAGTTCCGTTACGAGAATCGGCTTAAGGAAAGTAATTTGCTTGTGTGGTATCTGATATAAATATAAATTTCCTCGAAAAACTCATTGATTTTAGGCTTCAGGAGCAAGTGCTGTGAAGACTTATAGAACGGCGCTGTCCGTCGACAGGTTTCAACTCAGGAACTACTAGGGGGTAGGAAAACGGTTGACGTGTCGTAGTCAAGTTCTCGGCGAGACTAGCTCAAACCCATATAGATCATACACATTGCAGGCGCAGTGCCGAGGTGAGGGGAGAAACAAATTATAACTGGAAATACTAGGGCTAGTTAGGTGGTTGAGATGTTGGAAAGGTCTCGGCAAGACTCTTCAAACCCGTATCATGCATCCAGATTGCAGGGGCGGTCCCGAGTCCGGTGGTGAAGGGTGGGGTAGGGTTCGACCCAGGAACTATAAGAGCTGGGAAGGTGGTTGAGTTGTTGGAAAATCCTTTTTCCTTGAGAAGAGTCAAACCCGTATAGATCATACACATTGCACGGCGGTTCCGGAGATGGGGGTCATTTTATAACTTAAGAACTACTAGGGCTAGAAAGGTAGTTGAGGTGTCGTTGGAAAGGTCTCACCGCAATTTTTAGCGGAACATTGATAATTCAAATAGAATGCTCGCTGCTGAAACCTGGCGTTAGCACATGTGCAGAGTCCTCTGAATGGACTCCGCCTAACGTGTTTAATCGGCCAAAACTATATCAGCTTTAGAGTTTTATAGCGTAAGTTGGTTCATGATAAACATGACAGATCAAAAGCTGACCATACTCTTCAACAGCTCCCGAGAAGTTTGTCGTGAAATTCAGCTATATGACAGCGTCGCAACAGTAAACTTTTTTTTTTTATCAGTCCAGTGACTTTGGGGAAAACTTAGTAGAAATTCAGATGTAAAGTGCACGACTTGAAACGTAAAGTACATAGGATTATCTTCATTTTTAACAATAAAGGGACAGGTTCCACACCAAATTGAGTTATTATACATATTTTCACCTATCAGTAATTTCATCAGAATCATTCTATAAAATTAGATAGTAACAAAGCGTAGAATAATTCTTACAAAGACACTTGTCAATGCTAAAATGTGGGTGGAATTCGAATCTCGTATATCGTATTTTTCTTGATCGTTTAGTAAATAAAATCTTAGAATTTGACACAAGTTGCTTTGTAAATTTAAAAAAGTTCATTTAGGCTAATGACGAATCATGTAAATTGTGAAGATGACACTTCTAGGTTAGTTATGCCAATAGACGTCAGAATTGAGAAACAAAATAGACGCCACTTGTTCGAGCCCTAATTTGCCCTATGACTTCATCAAAAAATGGTCATTAACACCATTAAACTGATACCATGTATCTTCACCCATGAGATTTAAATAACACAGCTAAACATATAGAGTGTGTGAAAAGTCGCGTAACTTCTTTAAAAAGTCAAACTGAGTTGTGTAGCAAGGTTATTCCAGTACTATTAGGTTGCGCTGTAAGGGAAGTCACACGGCCGTTGGCTGAATTTTACAACTGGGCACAAACTTTTGGCGCTGACTTTGCATCCTCCATTGTCCGTTTAGGAAAGTCCAGGCAACCTTGGCTATTTAGCGGTCAAAATATTGTATACCAAAAGCCTTGGGATTAGATGAAACTTCTTGAGATGAAGTGCAATATTTTTTTTTTTTATTGTGAAATAGGAAGTTTACAATATTACCACAGAACACTTTAAGAATGAACGTCATTCTCATTCTGTGAAAGGTAATGGAAAATCACAATCACTCTAACTGTCCCCGAAACCTTTGGTCAGACCACTTACAACAATGAGAAACGTTTTGTACTCATATTTCATAATAAAAAGATTAAATAGTGTTAAAATGCGTGAACTCAGTAATATTTAAATAATAGAACTCTTAAGAACTGTAATGGAAAAAAAAAATGTAATTAAATCAATTAATCAAGAAAATCTGGGAGCATTTACAATAAACGTCTGTTGAAAATACAATTTAATGCTTATGCTTAATCATACTATATGAAAAAAAAAAAAATGTGTAATTTGGTTGGGAACAACTGCTCAAGTCCACGATGGCTAAATACAGATATTTTTATTTACACTGGGTGATTTAGTAAAACCGTAGCAGGACCATAACACAGCTCCTAGTGTACAGGAATCTTTGAAACAAAACATGCTCATACCAAGGTGCGTATGCGTAATCACATGGTGATGCATGTGAAAACAAAGGCGTCCCGGAAATACTGCTACGGTGGGACAACTTCAAAATTTTAAATAGCAACAATGGTGGATTTTGGTTTCATTGAAACACTTTTTTTAAATACCTCCACTCCCTAGCTCCTGTAATTCCCAAACGTTACGAGATATATAATTAAAAATAAAAAAAAATCCTGAAAGTTGTTCAACATTACATGTTTGTTTCCATGAAAACAAAATCAACCATTGTTACTATTTTAAATTTTGAAGTTGCCCCCAGCGTAGCAGAATTTACGGAACGCCTCTGGTCTCCAAAATTTCACCGTTTAATTCTGCTTATCCAGTTTAGTAACTCACTTTAGTTTCGAACCTTTAACTCTTTATTTGAGTTGCAGCATCTGAAAAGTCCGGAAAACCCTATATTCAATGTTAATTTTGGACGTCAAT
>JAGDQP010048736.1:0-14676 GCA_022664845.1 Lepisma saccharinum
GGTAGGATTTGGTATATCTATATCATTTTCTTTAAAAGATTTTAAGGTTAACATTTTGTATTTATATTGGTCACCAACATATTCTTTCTTCTCATTGATTATAAAATAACCATTGTGATGAACCACAAGAAAACCTAATATGCTAACTGTTTGGAAGAGGCTTACAGGTACAGAGTTCTATTCTTAAAACTTCATAACTTATTTATAACCGAAATATTAAACAAACCCCTCATCTATTGTTAGATTATTGGCATATTCATTACATCCTATTACGGGCTGGGAACTGACATTAAAAAGGAAAAGTTTTAGTTAAATTACACTTTACAAGTAATGCATGAATTGAAAGTAATGCAATTGCTGTGTTCGTCAATGGTTTCGTTTTGGATCTTAAGCAATAGGTATTTGCAGTTCTCCTGTTTTGTTAACTAACTTGACCTCCTCTGGAAAAATTACTCTACATACCCTGATATTTTTATGTATTTTTCAACAAGGTAGATTTATTAAACTATAATATGTAAGCGCCTACTTTTTCTTCCAAAGATCGAATTGTTTTAATTTAGTACATACTCAATTCATCAGCATGTGTGTCTAAGGCAAACTGTCGTTACGTAGAAATTCTGTGAATATTTCATTGGTCTTTCAATTTAAAATAGTTGTGCAATTATGATCTCTTACTAAAATTATCTTCAAGATCAGATGTTATTCATTATAATTATCTCATTTTTTAAACTTATTGATTGAGCCATAATACTTCAATTGCGTTTCTAGGCCTTATTCTTTTAAATACGTCCCACATTTAGTAATGACTTCACACACCATATGACACAGTTCCTCACACATACACGAATCATCCCAAATGTTTAATTCATATGTCAATACATAGATCCAGACTCTGTTCACTGTTGATATTATTGTAGACCAGTAATTCTCAAACGCAGTACTGCAGCACATTGACGTTCCGCTTGAATTCACCAGAGATGCCAGAAATAAGAAGTGATTGTGCGATACCCTACTTATCTGAGACCAACACTCGGTAGATAATTTTTTGACTTGTCACTTTGTAAGAAGAAAATTCTGGTTTGATATTTAGTGTGAACACTTTCAACATAGTGATTCGTAATCTATTTTAAACTGTAGGACCAGTTCTTACGATCTCATGTTCAATCGTCAGAAGTTATATATTTATCTTGGGTTCGTTTTGCCCATGAATCCACGGGTACAAAGTTGTGCCTTCGGTTAGGAGCTAATTAATACCATGACGTTAATGATTGTGGTATGATTTTATTATTAATGAGTTAATATCGTCAATACATGTAGCTGTACTACATTTTACCAAGAACTTTCCTTGAAGAGGAATATGAGTAGGTTTATATGTTATCCTGTTCTACGTGGTCATCTGAACATATTTATTAGAACCAAAGCGGATTTCAATATTAGAAGAATAGTTACTGGATGTCAATAGAACTCTGAAAGGAAATTAATTGTACTTTTAAACTGAAAAAAAAAAATACTGAAGCTGTTCTATTATTTTCATGCAATTGAGACCACAACAATTCTGACTGACCAATCACTGCTCTCTGGAGTTCTAACTCTGGTATTTTAGCCACAGCTGTTGTTCAGACAATAGTTTTTCTCTGTTTTCTTTGGATGGAATGAAGATTTATGATATTTTTATGTGTTCTTCAAAAGGCCTTTGCAAGATAAGTAAAACAAATTAATGTCTTACTTTAAGATTCTCGTTATCTAATGGAGTAGTCCTAGTTTGAGTCACGGTTATGGGAAATTAAACAGAGTGCATAAGAGTTCACTTGAACAAAAGCTTTCGGTCCATATTTTTAGAATCTTACAAGCTTACTTACGACTGTCTATCGTATATTCGTAACACAAATTGCATTCCAAATCACTTTGAATCAATTTCAAAATATGCCAGCGTTATTGTATTACCATAATATTACTTACAGTTGGGGAATAAAACATTTTGTTGCAGATTAGATTAGGAACATAGCCTACCACTATTTTTGCTGAAATCATCATCCATTAATGATAATGGGTGGCCGATAAAGTGATACAGGGAAAGAGATGTACAAAGTAAATTTTCAATAAATAAATTTTATAAAGTTACAATATTTGATACTTTAAAGATGGTTTGAATGAATTCGTTTGATAGTTTAGAAATTTAATATGTTCTAAGCTTTTAATATAAATTAAACACATTTAACGTAAACTTTATTAAGATATTATTTACGAAAACATGCGAGAAGCATTCATATATTGGTAAATGTGACTGACGGGTTTATAAGATCATGCGGTATATATACATTTAAGACATTCAGATCTTTCAAGAAATTCCACATGCATTTAGCATGCCAATAATACAATAGATTTCCCAGAGACATGTATAAAATCCCGGCAAAAGCTCCATAAAATAATTGTCTTTGGATGTTAGCAATTGGAAGTGCATTGTGGGTACCTGGGGAAGGAGCTGGCCGCCTTAAATAAAACCCCAGGAAAAGAACTTCTTTGAGATCATCAAATATGAGGTCGAAGATCTTCCCACAATGCATGGAGATTGCAGGCGGTCAGGGCTTCGTCCTAATTTGTTTACATTATTCTTGAACAATTTCAGAATAGAAGGTAAGAATACACAACCAGATCTATTAAAGCGTATTCACAATATCCACTGTACTATGGAGGATTAACTGATAAAATAATGTAAAATCTTCTGAATCCCTAGTTGCAAGTGTCATACTTGTGACTGTGCAAACGAAGAAAAGCTTGTGTAAGAAGAAGCGTAGAATTTAAATGACAATCTCTCTTAATGTTTTCATTTTTAACATTATAGAGTTTGGTACCGTGATACTCGATCATATTGACGATGATCTGATGGTGAATACTGACACGAAACTCACGAATAGGCAATCTACTTGTTACTCAGCAGGGAAGTGAGATGGAACAGTGAGCAGGCAATAGTCATCCACAAGAGGATCTAACTTATTTCCTTTAGTTTCATTTGCATTGAGGAGACGATGGAAGTCACACGAAGACAAATTTGGAGCAGGACCCATCAATTGTTGTGATGGAGTACAAATGGACACAAAATAGTATAATGGTAATGGTGATAAAGAATACCTGGGCCCGCAAGGCCACTCAGGCGGGGCTTCTGTCCATCTTAGGCCACTTTCGTCCTAAGTGATTGTAAATTTTATGAGATAAAAGATTATTTGTTTGATTAAAATAGGCACTTCCCAGAATCGGACCAGTACCAAGGCACACGACCTCCCCACAGCTACCAGCCAGGAAATATATTATTTTCGTTTCTGAGTGCAAAACCGTACGATCTGGAAGTGTGCAGAAGGTCTTAAAGTGTATCAAAAATGTACATAGTAAAAAAAATTAGGGATTTTCTTATAATTTGCACAGGATTTCCTTCTTTTTGTTTTGAAGAAACTTATTCCGGAATTATTTATTATTAACTTATTTATTGTACTAACTAAATAGTAAGAAAATATTTGAATCAAGCTTAAAAAGAGTTGTTGTAAATTCAGTACAGATTAAATTTAAACCTTTGATATTTGCTTAAATAAGTAGAAGTCAATTTATAGTTTAATATTGTAATGTTGCGCCATAACTTAATAGAATCAATCAGATATAGTTCCTAATATCAGAGTAATTTTTAAAAATTACATAATTTGGTTAGAAAGGATTGGGTGATGATTTTTGGAGTTTCTTCTGTAGATTTCTTAAATATTGAGTGTTTATGTTTCTCGAGAATTTTCGAAGACACCTAACCTATGTCCATTCAAATTTCTTTCATTGTGATTTTATGAGATTATTTGTAGAACAGAAAGTTTCCATGTGAATCTCATCACATCGGGTAGACTTGCATTTTATAATACATTTAGTAAAATTAGATTTCAGGATGTGACAAAATAACATATAATGTGATATATGTTTAGCAAATTTTCTTGTTGGTTTTTCTAATCCGGATTTGAGTCTGTTTCAGAGTCCGTCTCCCGTTCCGGTTCACTGTAGTTATTCTAGATTTTTCTTCTGAATGGTCCTTTTCCAACAAAGATGTCCATCCACAGATTTAAATATATTAAGATGACATTGTAGAAGTTCTTCTGCTGCTGTTTTGATAATTGCTGTTAGTTGTTGAAGTGTTTTCTCTGGAAGAACTAAGCTTAAATTACTGACCAAAGTTGGGTCTTTTGTGAATAATCTTATCAAAGGCAATGGTCCCTTCTCCCTCTGATACGTATGAGATTGGTATCTTATTTTTGGGGAAACGTTTGAGATCTGTCTTTGTTTGTATTGGTACTCCCGTAATGACACAAGTAAAGGTGGTATTTGTTTTTGGGTATTGTGGATCAGGGATAGCTTCTGCGTTTGATTGAAATGTATGATTCTCTCCTAAAATCTCCCTTGGATAGTGATCCCTAAAATTCACATAGTGTTTCTTATCTTTGAAGTGAACTTTATGTTTTGAATGTCTTTCTCTAGGAAGAACCGTCATTTCTAAGTCCGGGAACTTTTGTTTTACAACCTGATGCAACTTGATAGGATGTAAAAAATATTTTTTGATATTTCTCAATTCACCAACATTTTTGTGAGTTTTGACAAATCGTTTGTTTCTTTGTTCTTCATCTAATTCTTGCTGATTATTTTTATCATCATCATTTGGTTGGGTTTTGGTAGGAGTTTTCTTGTTTTGGTTCAGAATTTGAGTATCCTGGATCGGAGAACGTGTGTGCGACAAAGGATTATTAGAGATAGGTTCAGTAACTTTCGGAGTAGAAGAAGATGAGAGATTGATTTCCTCTTTACTTTGGTCTGACGTCTCTTCATCTGCAAATAAATCCTTTACCATTTTTTGAATGTTTTGGGTTTCATCATGCTTCTTCACAGAAACTGTGACTTCAGCATCTTGTCTTGAGTTATGGTAATAAATAAACTTGACTCTTAACGTCAGGGCTACCAAATAGTTACAGTAAGTTACGTAGACAGATACTGTGTAACAATAAATGCAAAGCTTCATTAATATGGGAATAGTTCGGAAACAGTAATAAACTACCAAATAGGGAATATAGAAAACAACACCACTTCAATATTATAATTTGTCTCTGCTGAATTTAGTTTAATTTCAGTGGTCAGATTCTAAGTACTAGAGAAAAAACTCTTTATTCAATATTAATAAATGTGAAAATAAGTACTAATTTTAATTAGATCTGCTGATTGAATTAACATTCGTTTCCACCATGTTGGAAACATATTTCTTTTGTCCTGTCGAGAGTAAATTGCATAGCACATAGGAACAAACTTTGTGGTCAAGTTATTAGTCTAATAATACTATAAAGATTTATTTTATGAGAAAGTAACCGTGAATTCGTTGACTTACTCTTGAATGAAAGGCTCTGGTTAAAACATGTGTAGATACTGATTCGTTTCTGTATGGGTCATTCTAAAGAAATGGGGCATTTTGTGAAATTGCATTGTTTCTTATAAAATATTACTCCCAAATTACTTTCTTTGTTTCTATTTGTTTCTCAAAACACTTTTTATAATTGGACCAACTTTTATCAACCTTCATATTTCAGTAATATTTATGATATTTAGTCCCAAATATGCGTAATGTCAGCAGCTTCATGAAACGAAACTCACCTTCATTCTCATGTTTGAGAAATGTTTTCAATGTCTGTTTATAGTTTTCCAGTTAACTTTCAACAATTATCTTTAAGAATAATTTAGGTCGAAATACGAATCGTAATTAGATCGAACATAAACCCATTAGAATGAGAATTACATTTACTGAAATACATCAAACCCGCTTTTTCATGACCTCCATGAACTGACAAAAATTTGTAACAAAAGTGTGAAGCTTGCAACACTGCACAACATTTTTGCATGCGTTAGACAGGACGGATCCATCTTAGTCTTGTTCCAGTGGAACTGGAAGGAAGATTCTTCTACAGTCGACTTATGGTGGAATAGAAGGTTAAAATCAGGTGTGTCTCACTTATTCATCATCAACTCCATGGAACTCATAATCATAGAATTCCATTTTAATTTATGTTTCCTATAATCATAAGGAGAAGCCAAACACTGAACACTTCATTCATGCTTCATTGTAGAATTCCATTCTCACTGTAAGAAACATGGCGACGAAAAAGTCAACTCCATGGAAATTATTTTATATTTTGTTAATGGAATAAATAAAAAATACAGTATTGATCTTTGCGTGCCTTCAAAATGTACCCACAATTCCTGCAAGATTTCTACAAACTAACATCTTTACAATTTAAAATAGTTGAACATTTTCTACTATCCAAAAGTCCTGTTTCTGGAAAATAGCACATACAATAAATTGACAAAATGTGCTTCAGCAAACTATATTGTGTCCGATAGCTGCAGAGAGAGATTGGCTAAATTGGAAGTCTACATATCAGCATATTTAAATTGAAATGCCTTTCTACTTCTATTTTCATATAATTCTTCTTACATATTCAGTATTAACTACAGAATATATGCTCCCATTCGAGGTAAATTAGTTAAGAACTGTAATCTTGATCTGAGATTTGCTTTTAAAGATTTATGTACTTTGGAACGAATGCTATTCTAAGAAACAATTAGTGAGAAATTTGTACTAGCGTCTGTATCTTTCGTGTGTTTTTTTGTAATGAACAACTTTAACTATTTAAATAAATATTATTGACGTTTCTGTGTAAAAGGAAGGTTTTGTTAGAATTAAAAGATGATGCGAAAGAAATCTAAATGAAAGACACCTAACCTAACCTAATAATCAAAACATTGGCATATTTAAACCATGATTTAATTCGTAGCTGCTATTACGTTTCTATCTTTTCTTTATTTCCTATCCTCTTTCAGTTTCGATAAAGTATTTCCCGTAAGACCGATATGTCAATGTTTATTTAAAAAGTTAAATTTTTCACTACCAGAAGTCCATGGAGGATTCACACGTAAGTAAAAGTTTCTTTCTTAGATCAACGTTCTCGATAATGGATTTCTCAAAGGCAACTTGTTTATTTTAAACTATTTTAATGTTTAGTATATTAAACATATGGGACCAGGTTTGTTTAAACAGTGTTCGGTGTAATGATATATTTTAATATAACCAATCTGAAAGAAAAAACATTCGTTTCAAGGAGCGGAGAAATTTCGTGTTTATAAGTGTATAGAGAATAATACCTTACAATGTACTGATTATGTAATGCATAAGGAATATGCTTGGAAAGATAAGGGTAAAAACGATGAAACTGCATTTTTGGTCGATTTCAAGCTTGTGGTCCCACCTATTAGTTCTTCGGACGGGTGACGTTTCGTCCAAAGACATTTTGTCCATACGACATTTAGTCCAGGAACATTTAGTCCATAGACATTTCGTCCATTGACATTTCGTCCACAAGACATTTCGTCCAACAGATTTTTCGTCCACAAGACATTTCCTCCAACAGATTTTTCGTCCACAAGACATTTCGTCCAATCGGCTTTTGGTCCAACAGATTTTTCGTCCACAAGACATTTCGTCCAATCACTTTTGGTCCAACGGATTTTTCGTCCACAAGACATTTCGTCCAATCGACTTTTAGTCCAACGGATTTTTCGTCCAATCGACATTTGGTCCCACGGATTTTTTGTCCACAGGACATTTCGTCCAATCAACATTTAGGCCAATGGATTTTTCGCCCAATCCACATAGTATATAGCCCCATGGACTCTGACGCACTCACTGACTGACTGACCCATATAAATTCACAGGCCAAACTACTGAAGCTAGAAACACCAAATTTGGTACGAAGGTGTAGGTAAAGAGAAAAATCCGACAGTTTGAAAAACTCGCCATCTTGGATCCAAAATGGCCGTCAAACCCGTTGTTGTATAGAATACACAGCCTAAACTACTTTCGCTATTAAAATGAAATTTGGTATGGAGGTACATTATCAATAGTAGGTTAAGATAAAATTACACAATTTACTCAAAAAGGCCATCTTGGATCTAAAATTTTTATTATTATTTATTGTTTAGTGTAGGGTTGCATTAAGCTATACAATTCTTTTACATAAATAATGGTTACATATAGAAGAGCTTGTTGTCCTACAGCAACAGAAAAAAAACATAAATAAGACACAAATATTATGCAAAAGCATAAAAAAGAGATAGAAATGTTACAAAATAAGTACCATATACATGTCAATGCTTATGATATGTAGTTAGCGTATAACGCAATGATGGGAAAACAAAACACACACACAAAAACTCATGATAAAAGAAACAAAAAATAAATTTGGGTAAATAGTGAATGGTTGAAAGATTACAAAATGGCGGACTTAACATTTCATTTTCCACAACCTTTGAGCTAGAGGTACAAAATTTAGCATAAGGGTGTATCATAACAACTAGTTTAGGAAAATAATAAAATGTTTTGGGAAAGTCGCCATCTTGGATTCAAAATGGCCGCCCAAAATTCATTATCGACACCTTTTGAGCTAGAGAAATGAAATTTTATTTCAAGTTGTGTTTTGGTGTGTAAGTCACGAGAATATGTTAAAAAGTCGCCATCTTGGCTCTAAAATGGCCGCCAAACCCATTGTTGTATAGAATACACAGCCTAAACGGCTGAGGCTATTGAAATAGAATTTGGTAAAAAGGTAGAATATTACCAATAGATTCTGAAAATATTATAAGATGTGTTAAAAGACCCCACCTTGGATCAAAAATGGCTGCCAAACTCATTGTTGTATAGAATACACAGTCTATACCGCTGGGGCTACTGAAATGAAACTGTCATGGTGGTAAAATATCAATAGTAGGTTAACAAAATATTAAACGATGTATCTTAAGACGCCATCTTGGAACCAAAATGGCGGACTTATAAATCCATTTTCCACAACGGTTTAGCTAGAGATACGAAATTTATCATAAAGGTGTATCATAATTATTAGTTTAGGAAAATAATACAAAATTTTGGGAAAGCCGCCAACTTGGATTCAAAATGACAGCCCAAAAAATCATTTTCGACACGGTTTGATCTAAAATTGAGCTAGAGAAATTAAATTATATTTGAAGGTGTACCTTCACGAGTAAGTCACCACAATAAAACATTAAAAAAGTCGCCATCTTTAATCCAAAATGGCCGCCTGAAAACTCATTTTCTAAACCGCTAAGGCTAGACAAACGAAATTTCGTATGAATGTGTACCATGACGAGTAGGTTACAAAAAGTGGAGCAAACCTTCACTATGGGGGCGCAGCCCCCTGTGGGTTCGGTGCAGATCGGTATCAAGGGGAACAATAACCCGCAGAGCCTGGCTATGATAAAGAGGGCGCAGCCCCCAAAATCCCCAAGTTGAGGGCTCAACTTTGACCGAGTAAAGTTAAAGTGAGGAGAAATTTCGATATGTTGCTGACAAAGGTTGAAGCACCTAACACAGAAGATTGAACATTATTTAAAATAAAGAACATTTGATATGAAACAGGTGAGTGATATACTGTAATTTAATAATTTCCAATCACGTGAAATAAATTATTTGGTGCTTTTTTTAGATTCTTGGCGATAATAGTAACCCCCGACATTTCTCAGAAAGATTAGTGAATATATCAAGGAACTTTCCTAAAATATTAAAGTGTGTGCGACTGATCTGATTTTTGGAAATATAATGTCATTGCTGGGATGTTCACATTACAAAGAAACACTTTCCCTTCGGCAGTTTCCGCCCTCTTCACTCACTTTCAATCTAGCTGCGAAGAATTGGTACAGTAATACGGTTTATTACTTCATTATGTCTGGAACTTCTACATCATTTTC
The DNA here is from genome assembly GCA_022664845.1 of Lepisma saccharinum. Taxonomy (NCBI): domain Eukaryota; kingdom Metazoa; phylum Arthropoda; class Insecta; order Zygentoma; family Lepismatidae; genus Lepisma; species Lepisma saccharinum. The sequence goes on from JAGDQP010048736.1 coordinate 9,823, forward strand.
CTCTCTCTTTTCTCTTCCTAGTTCTTCACCGGAGTAATTTAAATATCTTTAGATTTTTTTCAAATATTTTTCTAATTTCTAGTTACCGTCCCATCAAGTCCCTCAACCGTCAGTATTTGTTTCTCCCCAGCTCAAGAACTGTTTTGTTTCATTTTCTTCAAGCTGTTTTCAGTAGTTTCTTACCTAACAATATTTGTGTTGTATTTTCGTACATTCTTCCTTAAGGTTTTATTTATATCTTTATATTCGATTCTAGTTATTGTGTTTTCTCCCTTTTTATTCACCTTTTTTTAAAATCAAAAGTTCGCGATTTTACTCTCCTTTATCATGCTATTATTTCTTTTGTTTTCTCTCTTATTATCCCGGTCAGTACATTATTTCTGCAATTGATATCTTCTTAATCTTCTATCTCTTCCCGGGTGCTGACTGTGTTGATTAGTTCTGTACCGGATATATATCTGCTTTTCTCTAGTTTATTTTTTCAATCTAAAACGACGACTTCCTCTGATAACCTTCTCCAATCTAGTGTTCATTTCACTCTCATCTCACTACCCAACGATAACTCGAGATTTCGAAACTGTTCAGAACATGCAAGTCTTGAGCAATTTCCTTGTTATTTGATAGAATATAATCTATTTTGTTTCCAGCTCCATTTGAGCCTTCCTATGTTCATTTCATATCAGTTTTCTTCTTAAAAGTTGCACTCGAAATGAATCGTTTATTCGTTTCTGAAAACTTTATTAGCCTCTCTTTACATTCCTCGTTCTTCTCTGTTGTCTCTTTTGCCAAATAGAAACTTTATCATTTGCTTGTTACTGCTCCGCTTATTCCCTACTTTTGCCTTGAAGTATCCCATTGCTAACTTATAATGGGATTTAAAATTATCCAAAACATTCTGTATATGCTCGTATATATCTTCGACTTATATTGCAAAGATTCCCATTCTCCAAGCAACTCAAACCAGCAAACACTTCCGAGGACTTCTTGTGTACCCAATTCGCTTCGGCAGATTAAATATATATGTATGATTGTTTGCTCGGTACAGGCTTCAAAACCCTTCAACTTACCAACCCTAACCTCCCTTAGAAACTTTATTTAATATGGACAAGTCTATCAACTGTTGACTGGCTCATCACGCACCTCTCTTAGAGGTTGCCGAGAACTGTAATAGCATAATTTATGGTATAACTATTAAATATATTGTGGGTTCTCATATGCATATCGAAGGATCGATCAGTACCCAATTTTTCACGGTTGCTTATTAAGGGTAGTTGTATAAATAATAAATCACAGTCATATTCAATCCACCACTAGATGAGGCCTCTCCCCGACGGGAGGAGTTGGTCTACTGCTCCCACGCTGACCAGACGGGTTGGGAGAGGAGAGCCGAAGCTCTCACTGTGATCGCCACTGTATTTTATTCACAGCAGCTCCCCAATTGTCCTCACGATGCTGGGTCAACATCAAAATTTTTTAGCTCAGACCGTGAATCGAACCCGGGACCGCTGGCACTGAAGTCGAGCGCGTATATATACATATATATATATATATATATATATATGTATGTATATGCATGCTTCAGTACATTTTTGACCCCCCTCCCTAGGAAAAGCTGAAATGATAGGCCTGTGCAGTGTCATCCCTCTGGCAATTGCTCTACAGTTTGCCAGAAATTTTCGCGGCCTTTGTGAGGGCCATAGTGTTCGGCTTAGGTGTGGGGAGAACGAACGTTTCTTGTCTAAGACTTCTATCTCGTGCGTAGTTAAATTCTTCTTTGTCAAGTTATGAGGAATTCATGCATTTGGATTTTCTTGGTTGTGGATCAGCTACTTTCTTTATCTATGCAACTTGTGGGAGTTATGGTTAGAAAAATAATTTATTACCAGGATTTGTTTGGGTGAAATGCAGTTTCTCTTTTCGGAATATTTACTTAATCTTTACCGGTGTTTTTATGTTGAAAGTTTACTTCCTGTGTTTTATTAAAATTTCCAACAAAACTTGTATGGTGTCCTTCCTGGACGTCTGGCTGGCTGTGTTTGCTTGTTATCTCAGCTTTTTAGGTGTAGGCATCTCATTTTTTGGTTTTGTTGGTTGCTTGTAGCTTTGTCTTTAGGAAGTCCAGCACGAAAACTTGAAAGCTACAAATGTTGCAGAGCTATCGGATGGCCTAGACCATTAAAATTTGTGGGGCCCAACTTTGATTTTTTTAATTGAAATCCCCATCTTTTATTGCAGATTCTGTATCTATGGAAAAAATTAAATCAGAATATGTCGTGTTAAAAACTGTAGAATGTGAATCCTACAGGGCCGGAAACTAGATTAATAGTGAGAAGTGTTAAAGGTTCCGGAACGGCTAAATATCTCGGTTGTAATGCATTTTTGTAATTTGGAAGAGACACAGGTTTCAGAACATCAACAGAGGTATCGGATGGGCTAGCCAATCAAAATGTGTGGGGCCCAAATTTAATTTTTTAAATGAGAATCCACAGTTTTATTGCAGATTCTGGATATTTAAAATAAATAAGAATATGTCCTGTTCATAACTGTAGGATATAAGTTCTGGGCTCTACAGGGCCGGAAGGCAGATTAATGCTGACAAGAGCTAAAAGTTACGGAAACGCTACTTATGTCAGTTAGAATGCGTTTTTTCTGCATGGAAGTTCATTTATGAAATATGTCTATTTCACGATAGTGGAATGAACGTTAACTATCTACTACTTTTATTCACATTTCATAATTCCTAATCCATTATTTATATAAAATACTCTGCGATAGTCATTTGCTCCGTATGACAATACTAACTTATTCTAAATATTTTTAGAAGCAATAAAGTAAGCAATTTTTATGATTGATTTTGTACCTAATGGTACGAGTTTCCATATACACCAATACAGTGCTCGAATTTGAATTTTGAATACGAATTTATTTTAAGACATTTAGGCAACTATGGCTCAGGCTGTATGGATGATGATGAGATGAATTGGTTGAATGAAGAAAGTGGGAGGAAACGAAATCACCCCGAGAAAACCCACACACACTGTGTTAGTCCACTACAAAGTCCACATGGCATGAGCAGAGATCGATCCGAGGATCCCTAGCACCAGAGGTGAGCGCTGTACCAACTGAGCCACCGTGACCCCATACAATGTTCGATTTACCGGTGGAATTTTCCCTGGTGCATTAGAATTTTACCCCGGGTTATTGATTCTGAGTATCACCCCAATCAGGGATAAAATCTATCTATTTTCAGCAAAAAGGTAGTATGTTGAAACTTGTAGGAATCCACTAGTTTTATGATTCCCCTTCGTAATTTATAACAAATAGGACACTGCGTCAATACTGTGGAACAACAGGAAAGGAGTAAACGGATAGTGTTGCCACCATAGGAAAAGTTTGACAGTGATAAACAACCTTTACATGAGTGATAAGAAAGAGAAGAAGCTCGAGTATGTTGCTCCATTTTCGATAGATTCTACGAAATTACAAGAAAATAAGAGATGTGGCTAATATTTTGATATACCTTTGACTTTCTGGAACTTTTACAGGCACTGTATAAGATACCGCGTCCAAACTTTACCTTTTATTCAATGGCAACTAATTTTTTGTGTGGTAATCTCTTTGTAGCTGACCTACCTGTCTACGAAATTTGAAGTGGGGTTTCGGTGTGATCTGAGTGACCCTTCCCTTGTTAGAAGTACACGTATATGAGACAACCGTTTGCAGTATTAGCACTGGCATGAAGAATTCCACATGTTCTAAAAGGATTCAGGATAACTGCACCTTTAGTTTGATAGCGCAAGGAACGTAGGGTCACCACTGCTACCAATATCTGTGCCCTTCAGCCAGGACTTCTAGCAATATTATCTCTTGCAGTCTCCGTGATTGAAGTTGACCTTAAATGTTAGTCAGTGAAGAGCCTTTTGAGATTAGTGGTAGCGCGTCTGACTACTAATCGGACGGCACGGGTTCAAATGCCGACCAGAAGAATGGATATTTTTCTCGTAGTGTTCCCATACCTGGCGCTCCGAGGTGTACTCACCCTCTTATCACATTGAGTACCAGGTCGAGCGTGGGACTCACCATCCCATCTTACTTCCTACCGTAAGCCTAGAAAATGTGAAGCGCTACCTCCACATTCCCCATGCGCCGTTCACAGCGCGTTCATATCACACAGGGGATAGCATTACCCTTTTTCTGTAAATTATAATAGGAATTTGTTTAAATGTAAATTTTATTTCTTGAAAGTAATTCATGTACTACGGCTCACTACTAGTTTCCTTAAAGTACTGATACTTCTGCTGTAAGCAATTGTCCATACTTTTTCATGTAAATGCAAATTATTGTTATAAAAATAAAAAAGTTTATGATTCACCGGAATTTTTCATAGAAACATAAATTATTATTCTCAATTTTAGTTATTCTAGTACATTGTAAATATGTAATATTGCTAGGTTCCTGCTTGCCAGAAATATTTTGTAAAAAAAATCGATATTAATTTTTGTTCATGTAATTAAGAATATATATAACTTATATAACTTCTTAATTACATGAACAGAAATTAATATCGATTTTTCTTACATCCCCCTTGACAATATCCGCTTCCTCCAAACGTAAAATTCTGGGGAAAAGTCTGTCCGAGCCAGCCTCTAAATACGTCACGAGTCATCTTGGTATATTGCAATTGCAAACAGCTATTTATTGTCTCTACAATCTTCGTATAAGACGCAGATTTTCTCAGAAAAATGTCATTGTCACATTATCACTTTTCTTCGAACAATATATTATGTAATTCAAATACTTCGACTAGAAATTTCGACGCAAGAAGTGTTCACCCACTCACAACTGACACACAGA
>JAGDQP010048737.1:0-14676 GCA_022664845.1 Lepisma saccharinum
GGCCCACGTACACAACAGACAATTCATGTGGAACTTGTGTCGCAAATCCGTAGACATATATATCATTGTTTAAATGTTTTGATCGCAGTCGAACCTTATAGTGTGATGCATGCCAAATCAGATAATAATGTTTGGTGTGATGTAGTGCTGATTCAGCTACTGTGAAAGTAGATCTGTATATAGCTTGAATGGGCTTTAAACTCTGATAGAGAAAAGCCGAGGAAACACGTAAAATCTTTTGGTTTTCCGTGTATTTACACGAGGACTATAAGACATGAAGACAACTTTTGTAGGTTGGATTAAAGTCTACCTTTTTCTAAAAGCTGGGATCGAGCCCAGAACATTCCAAACGAAAGACCAATGCTCTACGAATTAAGCTAGATAGCTAGCGAGAGAGAGGGAGAGAGTATTTGTTGTCGCGTATCGTTTCCTGACGCTGACATTTAACGATTTACTTCTTCTAATCGGTTCAATAGCATGTTAATTCTTCTTACTTTCCTAGCCAATCGTGTACTTTCCAATGAGCTTCTTTTGTTGACTTTAAGCTATGACTCTAGGAAATATTTCATTGTAAGGAGATAAAAAAGACACAAATCAAGATACAAAGAAATTGAGAAGACAAATATTGCTTTGAAGGATCTGCTGCTATAGGTTTCATACCAATGGTAATGGTGATTATGCTTTCTAGATAAAACAAGATCAGAAAAGTTTTCATACCGTATTGTTGTTTCCTGATTGTTTCCCTTTAAACTTACGGTTTAATTTCCTATATTGTTAGGGATTATCTCCGCTGGCAGTCTCTTTTACTGTAAATAAACAATGAAAAAGCTCTCTGTGCCATTGGGAGGGAAATGGAAGCTATTATGGGAGAAATACTTTTCCAAACCCAAACACAAACTAACCTGTGACCAGTTTCCTGTAATCCAGTGCGAAGGACAAGGCTCTCTGTTACACGGCTGTATTTCACGGGGCTTTGGATCAGTACAGAGGATGGGACTCACAAACCCTTTCCAGGAGGTTCCGTTGGGAAAAATGGCGCTTGGATGCACGCAGAAGATTTGCCTCTCTTGGAAGCCCCTGGAGCCGCAGGTTGCACTGCAATATTCCCAGCTGTTCGTAACCCAACGATAGCCGCAACTAAAAGAGAGAGAGATAGGAAATTGTGTATATATTAACGCAGAGAACAACAGCATTATGAATGCAAAATACGATCTGTTCAAGTGGTTCAGCAGAAACGTGGTCGCTCCTGATCGATAAGTTCTGGGATCGAGCCCAAGAACTTGCAATCTTTATTTATTTATTCACCATTCAGTTGCTCATTTATAAGTGCTGTACCTACACCTTACATATGGTATAAAACTTGTCATACAACCATATGAAGAGCGATCGCGTTTCAAATCCGCCGGAGTGAATTGAACAGATTGATTCGGAAACCACTTTACTAAAAACTGTGGGACCCGTCCTTTAAAGCTCACCAGCTCGTTTAGGACGTTAATAACAATTCGCTCACTCACTCACAATAATATGAGTAAAATTTTAGCTTCAAGTGCAACATTACAGATAAACCACTTAATTTATTTCGGCATATTTTCTTTTTAAAGTGTGACAAACATTCAAGGTCGGAAGCTCTGATAAAAGAAAGAAAAAAAGGAAATAAACGAGGACGAAGAAACTCCAATGTTTATAGAGCAACCTAGCTATAGGTTGCATCAAGTGACGTCATTCACTTAACGAAGAACGTTAGAAATAAAGGATAAAACAAAATGAAAACAGCTCAATTCGAACGTACCAATGTCAGGATGCCATCTTGGTATGTACAACTAGAACTTAAAAGTATGGAAAATGAAAAATGAAAGTGATCTGCTACTAAAATCGAGGTATTTTCTTTTTTGTGTTCCTTAATTATTAGAATATATTCCTTAATTAATAGTATATATTTAACTAAATTAGATCATTAATATTTAAATAATGTGTAAAGAACACTCTCAAAGATTTTGTCTGTGTCACACCAAGATGGCAGACTGACGTAGTTAAGTCTCGATTTTTGTTTTCAATTTTGGTCTATTATCAAATTCTAATATCCTTTGTTAAGTCAATAACGTTAAGCTATAGTTAATTCTATAAACGTTTGTTTTCAAGTAAATCTACCTTTAAGTTCGAAAATATACAGTACTTACTTGCGTCCAAGGAGACTTCAGATGGAAACAATATGCCCCTATAGTACTGCTTGAACTATAAACAACACTGACAAGCAGCTGCTTGGAAATCGATAGCTTGGTCCACTGGTTAACGCAACGGAAAACTAATTGGGAAACCAGGATTCAAATCCTGGCGTGGTTATGTTTATATATATTTTTGAAAAAAGAAAAGTATCTTGTTTTTAAATGTATATACACATTAGGAAATTTAATTAAATTAATGACAATTGTTTAGATTAGTTTATAGAAGCCAGGTTAGGTGTTTTTTTATTGCACACGCGATTCCCACACACATTGTTTCCATATGAGCTGTCCTTAGACGCAATCAAAATACTATTAAATTTGCATTCACCAAATTAAGCTGAATACATCTATAAAAATTTAATATTCTCTTAGTAAACTCTTGTATTGAACTAAAATCTCAGAAAATGCATTGAAAAGTCGATTTTTTTAAAAAAATTATCTATCAAGGGTTAACCACTGATATGTCATATTTACAATTTTTGTGTCCTAAAGTTGTTATTGTCTTTTTATTGAAAGGAGATAAATTGGCTGCCATTCCAGTTGAAACATCGTAAAAAATAAACGCCCCGTTTACCTCTAGGTTTATTTGTTACGAAGTTTCAACTGGAAAGGCAGCCATTTTTTTCTCCTTTCAATAAAACGACAACTTGAGGTGACAAAAATTGTAGATACAGTATGATGTATGCAATAGTTAAGTAAAGCCCTTAATGAAAATAATTTTCTATTGGAATAAGAACACAGGCTCTTTAATCCAAGATACTTCGGTGACTTTAATGCAGAGATCCCGACAAGACACAGTGTAAGCCATCATGGTCTAGAAGCAATTATTCCTACAATATTCGCGGTATACCAAAAGACTTGGAACTTATACAGACCATTTATAAATAACCCAATCGCAAATACTTGCTAATTATGTCCTTTATAAATGGATTTCTGCAGACGGTAAAATTGGCTACAATTATTTATATAACTTAATCATTTGTTCCAACAATAGGACATATTGTTCCAAGAAAAGTATTTCGTTCCGAAAATTCATATTTAAAATCATCGCGGACTATTCTATACCATTGCAAGGTATCAATGGTTAACTTCGCTATGATCCTTGATGGTACAGAACGGATTAAATTAAAACATTAGCATTATTTTTTATCTTTAAATTAGCAATCTAGAAATTAGTAGAGAGTTTTCACTTATTTTACTGTTCGCAAAATTTGACCAAGAAATTGGTATTTTTAAAAGAGTCAACTTTCTCAAAGACGAAGCGTTCCTCGTCCACCATTACTAATTACAAGTAGAAATAAAGGCACACTGATAAACATTTTAGTTCATGCATATGTGTACACTGCTTTTACGAACTTGTTGTTAAAATTCATGAACATCTTTGATGTTCACACACAAGTTTATGAGAAGTTACATTACACATATTGGTAAAATATGTTCATTCATTTGCAAGTACATTGAAACCATCGTGCATAGTATTGGTGCATAGTCTTCAGAGATCACAAATACAAGGTAAACGGATTTTTAGAAGGTACAACTTGTAAAGATCAAAGTGATAAGATCATCATTGCCAATTGATTGAGGAAAGCATGTACGAAACCTTTGTGTTTTTAAAGATATTTCTGGTTAATTGATTGAGTTCTTATTAACATCTTAAGCTAGCTGATGAGCTTCTAAAGGCAGGGCATACAGTTTTTGTTAAAGTGGTCTCCGAACCACTCCGTTCAATGGACCTGGACTTGAATCCATGACCACGTACACTGAAATCGAGCGCGCAACCTCTTCTTTTTACTATTAACTGTTTATTAATCATCAGTAACATTTATATAAATCTGAATTACATCTTAATAATCAAATTTATCAAACACAATGTTATCCAACAACTTTATAAACACATTTGTTCAATATTTTACTCTATAATATAACGCATGAAGTTTATGTCTTTTTAAGACAGGAATATTCCGAAATCGAAGTAATAATGTATTATTATGATATAACTGTGTTGATAATGTCTTTTTCTTGCAGTAAAATTTGTAAGGTGTTACCCGCTAATCATAGAGAAAAGTTACGTTTTGTGGGTGGGAAATATAATCTGGTTTATAAAATATTAGACAACATTAAATTGGAAATGGCCAAACGGATCCGGATACATAACCGGATCCAGATCAGAGTTTCGGATAATCGGATCTCGGATATTACGGGCTTGGACACATTATCGTAGTATTTTCTAATTCGTACGTATTTTGGGGATTTTTTCGGCTACCAAATCGATGTCTTATTTTGTTTTCCTTTACGCTTCGTTTTGGAGTGTTGTGACGGAAGAGAGGGAAATCAGGATCATAGAAAGAAAGAAGAAATTGCTGAGTTATACATGGATTGCAACAGTAGTGCTTTCCAAACCATTCTGCCACTATTACATATATGCTAAAGGAAAACAAATCATCAACAGCACCTTCTTGTCTCTTCAAACCCCATTCTCCCCATCATCAACCATGACTACCCTTTGCCCTGAGACGTGGTTATCAGTCACTACGCAATAAACATTGCGTTGTGAAAAGGAAAGAACAAAAACATGTCCTCCCCTCCCCTTTTAAGCATGCAAGAATGTAAGTAAAAAAAAAAAGAAACCCCTTTCCTACATTAATTTGTTTTGAGAAATAAAGCATGTATTTTAGGGGGGAAAAAAAAGACGTCAAAAATATGTGCCTATCAACTAACTTTGGATAAGAAAACAATAACAATCAAATACAAAAATGTATCTATAAAATATATTTTCGAGTTTCAGATACATTAAATTAGCATTTCTATGGTCTTTTGTCAGTTTCCGCTCAGGCCTGGATGAGGTAAGCAGAGGCTGAGGAAGGTATTGTCCAGGGCCTTTCATAATATGCCATCCCGGCATTACAGTTTCAGACGCATCATAATAACAAATTGAAATTTATTTATGTCCTTTAGGCATCTAAAGCTCAGGCCGGGATAGAGAAGGGGAAAGGATTCGGGAAAGTGTCGGCCAAAGCATATGTTAAAGGTGCCATCCAGGTATTTGCCTGGTGTGACTGAGGAAAAACCCTGGAGAAACATCAGTGCGGATTGTCGGTCGCTGGGATCGAACCCACGACCTTCCGAATGCTACGTTAGCGCTCTACCACTGAGCTACGGTGGCTCGGTATCATAATTAAGAAGTGCTAATACTGGGTCTTGGAATCTGCGACCGAAATCACACTAATCAATTAGACCGCATATTCGAAACTCCGAAGATTCGGGTTTTGGTTTGAGTTTCGGATCAGGTTTCAGGTATCTGGATCCGAGTTTTGAATCACTGCATCCTTTTGGATCAGGATCTGGCCATTCCTACATTAAATTGTTCTGTTGATAATTATGTAACTCGCGCTATTGATATTCTGAATTCCTTCCATATCTTTTGGATATTGCCACAATAACTTAACCTAGCCCAACTGTGGTTGGTTAGTGTATTCACCATGACCATGTGTTGAAATACGCATAGCCGATATAGATACACATACTACCACTTTAGGATTGACAGCATCTTTTGTGTCGGAGGGTTCAAGATTTTCCGAGATAGCGCTCATCCTACAAAGACTTATCATCTTGTCATTTGTGTAACATCGACATTCTTCTAGGGTCTCTCTGGCCCTAATATTCAGTTATCATGACGGATACATCTGCAATGCATCATGGAATGCCATCTCAGGGTCCTAGACCTAGCTAGTCGACCAAACTTGAGAAACTGAGAGATCAGACACGACAAGAACTCTCGAAATGAAATCGCCCTCGTTCACCTCTTCATGACAACTCTGTTATTAATATCGAGCAATCACCTCCACATAAGAAGCATCATCATGACCAAGACTATGGTACACATTCTGATGTCGAATCTGTCGCTATCGATGACGAAAATTTCCTGACAGTTCAGGATTTTATTAAACCTATCATCTAGTTTTTTACTCGCCAATTTGGAGCCAAAGTTTTAAAATAAAAAACTACTCTTTCAACAGCTTCTCAAGTACATTCAGCGATCATCAATTGAAGAAATCAAATCGACCCGGAATGGAAATATCATTAAATTTAGAGACCAACACCTCACCACTACAATTAGAAAAAACATAACTGAAATATTTTGGGAAAACGCAAACATGTCCAAATTAACATCAAAACCTATCAAACAGAATCCACCTGCGCGTAAGATAAATGCGTTATCTGTTGTAATACGAGGAATAAAACCCGACATTACAGACGAAGAGACTACAGAAGAGTTAATACAGGAAGGTCACAAAACCATGCGTAACATCAGGATTACATGGACCAACCTATAAGGTACGAACATTGACAAACGAGCAAAACACTCTAGACGCTTTACTAGAACAAGGGGCGTACATCTATAGACGCAGATATCGTGTAGAACCTCCTCACTCAACTACTTCCAATAAGATGCGAGCGATGCGAGCAAACCCACAACCGATAAATGCACCAATCAAACTAAATGCAGATACTGTTCTGAACTCCATTCTACACAGAATTGCAGTAACCTTCAACAAGCCCATCATTGCGAGACATATAACGAACCACATCCTGCATACAGCTATCGATATAAACGCAGACCAACTCCAGAGAGGACGAAGCCAGTAGTTCCGCTCCGTATACATGAGGCAAACACTCAACCAATAACTTCTATACAAGAACCAGTCACAATAGAACAGATGTTCAACTTCATTACACTGACCTTACAGAACATACATCAAATACAGCTAGCTTCTAAAACTATGTTTTGAATCAATTTCCAAGCAACTTTCAACGGTCCTTATGTTCACTTCCATGCAAATACACTGTAAACAGAAGTATAAGCTAATCTTCAATTTTCTGATCATTTCAAGCATAGCCTTAACATTCTTATTCCTCAACATACGATCTTCGAAGGATCACAAACTCTTGTTCGAACAGCTTCTTCTGGAAGAAAACGTTGATACTCTTATTCTGAACGAAACACATTTAAAGCCTAAACAAGAATGTAAAATAACAAGATACTCGCATGTAAAATTATTCGCCATGACAACACATTGCCAGCCAGACGCGCAAACGGAGGGGTAGCAATTGTTTCCCGCCCAACAACCCCTCACCGCCAATACAGACTAACAGCAAATAACTACTCTGAGCATGTACTTGTAACTTTGTATAATAGAAGTATCTACATTACTATTGCTACAATCTTCATTCGACCTGGACATGACATACCACGGCACTTCTTTCAATCTTTATATATCACCATAGAAAATATTACTTCCGCAATTCACTCAATTTCTGCAAGTTTCTTACCTACATCTAAACAAATCCCTTTAAAAATTTAAACCAAAATAACCTCCTCATTATCTCACCATGATACGAAGGTCACGGCAATTTTTCAGAGATTATACTAATACAGAGAATATCGTGTCACTTCGCCATCGCAGACTACTACAACAAGTAGTATGCAACTACATCCAAAATTACAAACTCCGCTCCTGGATCAAAACCTGCAATAACCTTGACGACACTGCTCATCCAAGTTAATATATTGAGCAACACTCTCACTGACAGAACTTCACAAACCACATATCCTATCATAGTTCGAGACACCTCCCTTACATAACAACCAGGAAAAGGCCAACGCCTTTGCAAGTCATCTTCAGGAATTTTTCACACCGTTATCACCAGAGCGTCCAGAACGAAATCAACCAGCCGATCGTTTTAATCTGTACTCATGGCACCTTCAACCAAATAGCGAACACGAACTAGAACCAAATAACCCACTCACAGAATCTATCGCTATCGAAGACATCACAAGAACCGTCTCTCGCAAGCACAGTACGGCTCCTGGGATCGACAGGATAACTTATCGCCACACCAAGGAAGATCCATACATTCTCATTAATCTACTAGCATCCATTTTCACGTTTATACTCCGCACTGGCCACATCCAACCTGTTTGAAAAACGTCCAAAACTCTCATGTTTTTAAAACCAGGGAAGCCTTGAGACAAAGTATCCTCGTACCGATCCATCCAGCTTACATCAATCTTCAGTAAGATCTTAGAGCGTATCAGTGAAACGCCTACACAATCATCTTACTGATTGACAGCTGTTACCAATATCACAAGCGGATTTCCGTCCAACATTTAGTATCAATGACTAATTGTTGCGACTCACGAATATCATCACCAATCACTATAATCGATCAAAACCATCGTGTCTTGTGTTATTTAACCTTGAGAAGGCATTTGATAAGGTATGACGTAAGGGTCTTATTTCAAAACTCCTTGATTACCATCTTCCAATCAGCTATATTCGTTTCATCTTCAACTTCCTGTCCTGTCGTCTTAGTTACGTTTACATCAACAACAGTTTCTCTTTCCCTATATTTATTAATTCAGGTCTTCCATATGGATTAGCTTTATCGCCTCTATTGTACTTACTATTTGTTCCTGAATTAACCACCTCTTTCCCCTGAGGTGCATACATTTCATCAGTACGCAGATGACACTGCCCTTCTCACACATTTTTTTTTTGTTTTATACAACCGCTGAAAAGGCGGTCATTAAATCTGTGCTACTGGGGTGGGATGTATAGGAACTTCACCCTCACATAGAAAAGTGGCAACGTTTTGAAAAAGATTTACTTACATAATGAAATGACAAAAGACAGAGGAGTGATAATGCGGATCAGCCATGTTACCAACTGAACACTGATTAAAAAAAAGAATAAGCTTTCTTACAAGGACCATAATGTACTTTACGTAATCACATCTTTTCTTTTTTTTTTCTTTGGTGCTCTGGTGGTAATATAACATTTATCAAAGTGCGCAATTTGCAAATTTGTAACTCTCTTCAAACTGAAATATCAAACTTGAAAATTCTCCCGCAGTTTCTTCTTAAAAAGAAATTTGACCACCAGTTAAATTGGGCCGCTAATACACTTAAGACCGGAATTGTTTCTATTTTGACGATCACATTTGGACCAGTTTGATTTTAGGCTTTTCATCCAGAGGACTAAAATTATCAAACAGACTTTAAAGAAAAAAAAATGTTTGTTGTTTGAATATCCTCCTATAATAAACCGGTCCTCTGATACTAGATATTCCGAGTAAACACAAATTTTGAGATGCGTCGCAATAGAAAAATGACCGCCATTATTTAATCGGTTGTAATATAAATAAGAGAATACCCCTTTTAGAACTATTCTTACATAAGGAATATAAACAGTAAAACATATTTTCATTTATAAATGGTGTCGAGTAAACAAACTGGACGATTTTAAATGAACGAATGATACATAAGGTTTCTAGCTAATTGATTACAAATTATTCTCACATCGCTGTTCAATATAAACGGATAGCGTGGTGTTACGAAACCAACTGTTACAATCACTTAATATATAACTTTTAGCAGCACGATACAATGTCACAAAATGCACTTGAGGAGCGGTTATTTAAATATATTGCAAAGTAATCTGGCTAAAACATCTGAAAATATACTTTCAGTTCCAGGATGATTCATTCTTGGTGCAAAAACATTATGGCCCATCTAGCGTACTTCCGAAAATCCAAATAGCATTTATGCATAAATTGAAGCGTCATTCGCGATAGATAAAAAAAACAAAAAAAAAAAACATTTCATGTTAAAACAGTTCATTTACGTAACTTATTTTTGAAATGATTCAAGTAAGCATTCAGGTATAATTCACTTACAGAATAATTGCCAGCGTAATTGTACCTTGTAATAATTATTGCAAGGCAATTGTAAGGTATTAATTAGTGATAAAAAAACAACAGAGAATTGTACTTTGTATCCAATCTGTTGAAAATATCCTCCCCCTGCCCCCACACACGTACGTTGAAAATTCGTGGATTAAACGTTAGTACCGAAACGTTATTTAAGCGTTGTATATGTACCACAATGTCAGCCTTTTCAACGGTTTATTTGACGTTGAATAATGGTTGAGAAACAGGTTGAACTCAACGTTTATTATAGACCTTCTGTTGATAGTCAAGAAGTGGACGATGAAGAAACGTATTTCAGAAACGTTTTCATAACGTTGTTTATGCCCATTTGTTCAACCTTTGTCAGTTGGCCAAAACAAAGCATTGGCAAATTAAGTAAAAAATGCCTTTTTATAAATTCCTGCGTTTATAATTGCACCGTTCGAAATAAAACAATTTTCCAACTTCAGCTTTGCTTCACTGTATCCACTCAACTACGGAGTCATCTTCCGAATAGCTAATATTTAACTATTCCTTTTATGTTACGAAGACTGTATCTGAAGTAAAGGCTTTGGTATTGGTTTTGAAGGCAGTCACCACAAATCCAGACGCATTGTTTCACCAACACGGGGAGGATTGCTCATAGGGTAAGAATAAACGTATTCTTCAAGAAAGGGACGATGAAAACACGTCCTTTCCAAACATTTTTTTAACGTAGTACATGTCCACCTATTCAACGGTATATCCGACGTTTAATAATGGTTGAAAAAACATTCAAATGAATATGGGGAAATAATTCTTAGTTTCAACGTCAAAAGTGGACGATGAAAAAACGTATTTTTGAAACGTTAATCTTTTCCCATCTACGTGGGGTCGACGATTCTGACGAGTCTTCTTTCCTGAACTTCTTCCATGGACAGACCTTTCTCCCCGAGATATTTCCTTGCCCTTCCATCCATTTCCTTCTTGGCTTCTCTCTACCTCTCTTGCCCTGCACTTCCAATGCCATCACTCTTCTGACTACATAGTCATTTGTTCTCCTCATTACATGTCCATACCACACCAGTCTTCTTTCTTGTATCTTCTTGGATATTTCTACAGCCATGGTTGTTCCTCTTACTCTCATATTTCTCACTGACTCCTCTTGTTATCCCACACATCCAGCGTAGCATTCTCATTTCGGTGACATCTAATCTCTTTTCTTGTGCTTTCTTTATTGGCCATGTTTCTGCTCCGTACATCATTGCTGGTCTAACCACTCTTTCGTAAACCACCCCTTTATTCTTCACCGTGATTCTGCGGCCGCAGAGAATGCCTCATACTTTCTTCCAATTTTGCCATCCCTCTTGCATTCTGTGTGTTATTTCCAAGTCAAAATTACCACTTGCAGTAACAAATGAGTCTAAATATGAACTACTTTTCCCTTTATTCAATCGTTCTTCTTGCAACATCACTTCTCCCTTAAACTTAATATACTCCGCTTTCTTTCTACTAATCTTTAAGTCTGTATCTTCCAGATACTTCCTTCAACTCTCTACTTCCTTTTAAAGTTCTGCCCTATTAGTATAGCAACAAATATCATACACCAGGGGGCTTCAATCTCTCACATCCTGAGTTATAACGTCTATGACTACGTTGAAGAGATACGGGCTTAAGGCTGAACCCTGGTGTAATCCAACCATAACAGGGATTGGGCGTGTCAATCCCACACTACTACTTACGTGAGTTCTAGCTCTTGTATACATATCTTGGATTATCCTTACATATTTCTCTGGCACTCTTTTCTCCCTCAAGCATCTACTTCCTGACGTGATACTCTGTCGCAGGCCTTCTCGAAATCAATAAAAATAATATGCAATCTTTTTGCCTTTCCTGATGCTTTTCCATAGTTTGTCTTAATATAAAAGTTGCGTCCGTTGTACTTTTTCGTGACATAAATCCATTTTTTCTTCTTCTCCTATTGTAGTTCCTTCTCGTAATCATTCTTCTACAATTTTCTCCCAAATCTTCATCGTATGTGACATTAGTTTGATTCCCCTATAGTTTCCACAATTCTGTACATCTCACTTCTCCTTAAAATTTGGTACAATAACACTCTCCTTCCATTGAGTCGGCATTTTTTTCCTGTTTAAATTTTTTGCATCAGATTCCATAAAATATCATCTGGTATCAAAATCATCCACGCTTCTACTGCAATTCATTCAGAGCCTGTAGCTTTTCCAGTTTTCGGTTTTTAATGCTTCCTTTAAATCTTCCCGGCTTATTCTTGGTATTGGTCGAAGATTTGGAATTCCGTCACTAAGAACTTTCCTCGGATTTTCTTCATTTAGGAGTTTTAGAAATATACTTTGTTGCTTTGTTTCTGTTTTTTGCTAACCTGTATAGCTTCTTCACTCCATCTGGTGTTTTAAGTTCGTCATACAGCTCATCACAGGCTTGCGCTTTTGTTCTAGTACTGCCTTCTTTGCTTCCTTATTAGCAGCTTTGAAGCTACATTTATACTCATCTAGTTTTAACTTTTCTGTTCGCTTTTTGAACTTCCTCATTTCACCACTACGTGTCTTTTCCTGCAGGGAAGCTCTTTCCTGAAGTTCGACCCAAATTTTTTTCTGCGGCTGTTAGCAGGATTCTACTGTTTACATTCCATCATTTTTGCACATCCCCTTCTTGCAGATTTATTCCTTCTCTGAACAATTTTCTTAGTTTTCCCCCTTTCAGTCTCCAGCCAATACTTTTCGGCTCAGCATTTCGCGACCTCCTATTATTTCTACTTGTAAACACCCAGTCCACATTCACCACTCTGTGTTTCGGGGTCAAGTTTTCACCATTTATTTCCTTGCAGTTCTTAATTTGCGTAAGATGTTGTCTTCGGGAAAGATGAAATCTATTTTACTTTCGCTTCCATTACTCTTGTAAGTTAAAAGATGCTTCTTCTTCTTCTGAAAAATTGTACTGCAAATCGCCAGATCGAGTGCTATTGCAAAACCTATTACTCTTTCTCCTTCTTTGTTCGTATCTCCCACACCACAGCCATCATGAATGCTCTTAATATTTTCTTTGCCTACATGTCCATTCAAGTCATCGCCCAAAATTACTCTTTCCTCTGTGGGTACACTACGAAGTTCATGACCCGAATGCTCCTTTCTTTCTTCTTTCTCGCAGCCGACTTGCAAAGCATACGCATACACTATATTGATAATTTCATCCATGGATATCCTGGTCAATGAATATACCATTAAAAGAAACAGTAATAAACATTTCTAAAAGAACAATCATGTACTCAGTGATAAAATTTCATACTAAAGACAGTGAAAATATATCGTATGTTTCAAAAAGACGTATTTGTATTTCTCAATAGGTGTAATATGTCACCTTAGGGTCTGGTCATACACGTTAACTGTAGTGGTTTGCCCAAGCCACAGGCAGTCCAAGCCACTGTAGTGGCTCACGCTTGAGACTGCAGTCGCTACGGTAGCATGCAACAATTTAATCTTGTGTATTGCTGATAGCCAAGAGACCGTTGGGAAGACCGAGAGGACGTTGGGGGGGATAATATGAGTAGGGATCTTCGGGAAGTAGGTGTTTGTGATGAAAACTGGCTTGATCTTGCTCAGTATAGAATCCTATGGAGGACTTTTGTTACTGTGGCGATCAACTTGCGAGTTCCGCAAGCCATAAAGTAAGTAAGTAATTGGTAAGAGTAGTCTGTGGCTGTAGCGTGCCACCGCCACAAAAAAGTAGCCGTGTCTGCGGAGAGACTTTGAAAGACAAATATGAAGAGAAAACTATGTCATAGTTGAAAGGGAGAGTTGAAATCACCACATTAACGGTCTATGAACAAAATAAAATGTTTGTTTAATAAGTTTAAAATTCGATCTGTTTTCAACATACAAATGCGAACATGTTAAACGTGGTTAATTTCATTGTATACGCTTTAAAGTGCAGTTTTTATGCAGCTGCTGGTGATGTAGCTGTATTGATTGTACCCCGCTATGGCAGAAGATATTTTGTTGTGCAAGTAGCTCTCGTGCCAGACAACAGAACAGGATGCGCTTTCAAAAATGGGACTTTCTACGTTGAGACGCTAGTATATTTGGTACCTTTGATTGCTTTTTTTACATAACTTAATGCAGACTGGGAGAGATATGTTGAAATTAGCACTGACGACACACAACATATAACTGGGAAGCATTCTAGTATAGTTACACATATTAAAATGTTTACTCTCAAGGAAAAAAAAAGTCTACTGTCGTCTTCTTTCGGAGGCTCTAGTTGCTACGAAATGTCCAAAGGATATTAAAATAGAATATGCAGAAGCAGTGAAGACCCAAAACACGCAATTCAAGATTATTTTCAATCTCATATGAAGAGATCGCTAGCGAACATAAGCACCTTCCTTTCACGTCGAGTCAAAAGCATGGACGTAAGAATATAATAGGACTAGTAAGAAGCCAAAATTTATGGGCCGGAAGTGCGCCTTGCCGCCATGTTGAATTGACGAAAACATTGCAACTGGCCAAAAGATGTAATGTTAATTGAGCCACTTTTCACAAAATTTAAATTTTTCTGAAATAATTTAAGGTATGTGAAGGTTGCGTCTGATGAAGCCGATCAAGAGATACGTGTGAGGATAAACAGGTAAGCAATATTTAAGTTTATTCTTCAATAATAATAGTGAAATAATATCAGGTTTCAAGATTTGAAT
>JAGDQP010048738.1:1240-13202 GCA_022664845.1 Lepisma saccharinum
ATCTTAAGAGAGGACATTCAACTATAATTATTTTTGTATGGACAAAAGGTTCAAAATTATAATTAAAAAAGCAATATTCATACCGACTGCGGCATAAATGTTTCTGATTCTTTATATTAACTACAATGTGATGCAGAGGCCATCCTAAAATATTAACTTCAAGATGAGACTATTTAATAAAAATATAAGATAATTAAAAAAATCAACTTATTCTTCCACTGATGTCGATAATCTTGTAAGACAACGTTCAAGTTGCATATAAACTCAAAACAAGATTCAAAGCAGAGTCAATCAATCACTTCCCAAACAGAAAATCTATGAAACAGTGGAGCCAACGGCTCCGTTTGAAGTATTTATATAATTGTAAATTCTTCTGGAATTTACTTTAGCGTCCCTCAGCGAAACTAAAGATTCAAGAAACTCTCCCCTGAGAGGATTCTAACCTGTTTATCCTTATAAAGCTTTTCCGCAAAGCACCGCAACTGCAAAATAATTATACATTTCTCCTACCGGCCATAAATGCTTAAGACCTCTTCCTTTCAATTAATGGCTAGTTGGAAACAGAAAAAAAAAACAGAGTTGTAAAACATATTTTTATGACGGCATAACAAAATCAATTGAGGGCTCCTCGTAATATACAATATCAATTTATTTGGACCTAAAAATGTGGTTTTCAATTTTCAAAAGGATATATAGCTGTGCTTTTACATTTTCTTCTCCTTTAGCTGCTCGTGTCGCAAACAGATGGTTGCAATAAAGCAATTACGCCTTGGTCACAATAAATGCAATACGCAAAATTTTGTAACAGTTATTCTTTATTCTTCTGCTGGTACTTACCGTTAACTCTTTTCCTTTTCAGAAGAAGGCTTCATCTATAAATCAACAATCATAAATCTCAGGTTCCGTTGTAAATTTACAAAGAAAACAAATGACAAAGAAAGATCAATATAACCAGATTGTGAGTATAGTAAGCAAAATTCCAAAATATTCTAATTTGGTAGGGATACCGACAGTACACCAACATAAATCTGTTTTAATGTCTTCTCACAATGATATACTTGCAATAAAATATCTATGCGGTCATCGGAATCTGCCAGAAGGGTTTATAGCTGCCATTGTTGTTGGAATGTAGCTTTATTGAAGTCTCTATAGACAAGATATAAACGCAAACACGGTTTTTGAGGCTACAACCATTGTACACAGGTGTAAAACAGAGAAATTTCCAGAAACGTCTGGGTAAAATGTCACTTTCTAATCGCTAGAAAAATAACGCGCAAAAATCTTAGCCAATTGCAATCTCTCAAGCTTTACTTTAAGAAGACGATTCTATTGGTTGATGAAAATTTCAGTACAGCAAAAATGATCCACAGAAAAACTTCTAACAATAATTTAGAGTACACTGAAAAATAAAATTCAAAAGATTGAAATTTAATTCATCACAGATCGTTTTATGGTTTTGCAATCGACGGCACAGGGTGATGACAAGCGACAAAGGTGGTTATTGACGACGGGCGACAACATGGCGGCGGCAAGTTACGATAAAAAAAATATAAAAATTCAATTTTTATCACATATCTCGTCTTCTATTTTATATACAACTTTCTAAGTTCTAGGGTACTTGCGTAACACCTATAGCAATACTACAAAATAACAATGAGCACGCTCAAGACAATATAATAGCTATAAAACAAAAAGTTTCACGATGTTGGTACTCTTACTGACACCCGTATCTCCCAAAATTGATGTTTCTAATTAGATTATATTTGTTGAAAAACAATTGCAGCTTTCTAAAGATAAATTGCTGAATTAATGCTATAAAAATAAAGAATTTTCTCTTGATAAGAGGAACAACGGGCTTTACCCCTCTCTATATTCCCCACTGTTCGGGGTGGGTTCAAGCTACGCTAATAAGCTTAACTTTTCATTCATCATAAAATAAACAAAAAATAGTATATTAATAGTAGTAGAAATTAAGTGTAGTTGGCGAAAAATTGCTAAGTTGGGCGTATAATTATATTTTCTCCCAATATTTATTAACGTTTTCTTGACGAAGAAAAGTTGTCAAGGAAAACTAAAGTTACCATTTTAGAGGGCATTTTCTGCTCTTTCTTGTTCTTTGAATTTTTTTACCGAACAGCAAATAGATATTTTCGAGATAATCGTGAAAAAGTGACGAAAGAAACCATTTTCCCTCCATTTTTTCAAGATGGTGGACTTAGAACAAGGCGGATCGGCTCGGACTTTTAATACGTAATTGAAGAAATCATTTGTAACAATTCAATGGAGACATTTTTTTTTATTTTCTCCCCTGATCACGTATATACGATGTCTAATTCGCCAGTACTATAAGTCAGGATGCGCGGATAATTCCCGGAGCCTTGCGTTAGCTAAACCAACTATCTATCATCTGTGCTAGGACCGCTTTCTTCTGAATATTGTAACACATTAGATTTAGATTGTACAGGTTCCAAGAATTGCGACCGATAAAAAGATGTACCTGGTGTTAAGCTTGAAACGCACCCCAGATTTAAGGGAGTAGTCTACTTGACCAGTCAGAGGAAAGCGTGATACTGGTACAGCGAGAAGTGCTAATGCAAGAGTTAACTTAATATGTAATAGAGGTAGAAGTGGAGGACGCTCGTTTCCAAGAAAATAAAATACATATGTTCCAAGTTCCATTACACTCTAAGTAAATACTACGGATTTTACAGTATTAAAACTGTATATGTTGCTAACAATGCGTACTGTAGATTCCTTGTATAGTCAACTACTGTAGCTTCTTGAAAGGAGTTCTTCAAGGAGCCTTATTCAGCGTTGCTAGACCTTTTTATGACTGCATGCTGAAAAATAATAAACCCTTGTTAGGGTAGACTGATATTTCCTAAAGGGAACAAAACACTACAAAAATGTCATTTTACCAGGATGGTACTCGAACCTGATACTCCTACTTGTGGGTGATACTCGGTTCCTTTTACAGGGGTTTAAGTCATATGCAACGTGCTAATTTTATATGCTAAGTTAAGACCATATAGTTTTACCGCTAGCGGATTCTAAAGTGTAAAACCTCTGACAAAGATATCTTCGATACGCTTGTCTGTAATCACGGTTCTTGGAGCAGAGCGCTCGAAAGCTTTTTGGTTCGAGTTCTCGCTATCTATCTTTATCTGTATTGCAAGTGCAAATACGTGTTACAGCATCCTTTTGAAATGTAAAGTTCTGTATATTTCTTGTGATTTCATTCGTATTCATTTTGTTTCATTTATTTAAAATCTGCTAATGTACATAGTACACATATGATCAAAAAGATTGTCGCATGTCTATAGCGGACATTTCTTCTTTCAGAAATAGATATATTACAACATCTTATAAATTCGCTAAACTTCATGGATATATATAATTGCGTTACGTATTTACGTGAAGAATATCGTACTGATATGCAGCGAAACAACGGTGATATATAATAAAATAATATATTACGTCGAAAGAAATTAAATCCGAAAATTGCGGCAAGTTGCATAGTTCCCTCCTTATGCCCTGCAAAGAGATTTTTTGCAACCCAACGGGAATTTTTTATTCTAATGTTTGCTTTTGCTAACATATGTCGCACGCAATTCCGAAGTTAGGTCAGTACAAAGATTTAAAAAATTGATTATAATTATACATTTGAGATGAAATAAAAGCACGCATTAATGCGATCTCTTAAAATTAATACATGAGATCCGAACAACGAAACTCTTAACTATGTGACTCAAGCTTTAACACTGAGCTAATATATAATTGTAATAACGTTGTCTGAAATGTTGCTTTTAATTTAGTAGTAGCTCGATTAAAATTTATCCTTAAAAAGTTGTTCTTTTTTGGTCTAAAATTTGCAATATTCATCATAAATGTTCAATATCAAACAATAATCTATCAAACACTTTTAATAGCAACAAAATTAATGGCAATAGATCTTAAAACGTGTTCTAACCTATTCTATGTTCTTGAACACTTAAAACATTTTGTAGTAAAACAATTCTTTGCAAGTCTTTGTTGCACAATGAACATGATGCGTTAGTGTCATAGCAAATTACGATCATTAGTCGTAGTCTTTTACCGACCACACCTGCAATAATACCTACCCAGATAACACCCAAATGTGCAGCAAGTTTGTACGAGGTTTGGCATTGCAAGTTTGCACGAAGTTTGGTATTGAAATTCTCAGAACTTGCCAACTGACAGAGGACAATGTTGCTACAAAATTTTCACGTCAATCTTGCAATTTTGTTGTTAAATATTAAGCCCGTGGCGGAAAATATTCAGCTGTCTGGATTGGGGTTAGAACCTAGAATATTAAGTATTGATTGTTGTCCGACACTCTAACCACTGCTCTACCACGTCATTCTTGACTGTCATCTATTTTACTAGTCCGCTTATGTTACGAAGACTGTTTCTGAAGTAAATCCACGGATAAATGGTGAAGTTCGAAACTGGGAAAGCTTATTGATCCTTTTTAGAGCCATGAAGCCTGCTTCGTTGATTTTTCACAAGCGAGGCTTCTCAGGAGAATCAGAATGATCTGAATACTTTGCTGCTCTGTTCGATGCTATGTTACGATTCTGGGTCTTGTATTACGTATATTGAAAGAAGCGAATAATTATCTAACCTTTATTGTTTAATTTACTTTCGGGAAATGCGTAAAATGTTGAAAAATACAGAAGAAAATAAAGGGAAGAAAATACTTTCGAGAATAAGTATTTCACCTTCACTTTTGTGAAAAGAATAGAAAGTACGAACAAAAATAAGTTGTTAAAAGAAGATTTTTTTTTGGAACCCGTTCCAATTAGTAATCCAACAGGAAAATCAATGTTAGTTTATCACTCCAAGGAAAAATCAAGACTGATCCAAACTTGGAATAAGTTAACGTGCTCTGGAAAATCGGCAGCCGGTTTGTTTGAGAAATGACATCGAAAAGAACAGTAAAGTACACATCATTATGATACTCTTGAGGTGAATCGTTTGTGAAAAGTCAACCGATCAGCCTTCTTCATAGCTCTAACACAGGATATTTAAGCCTTCCCTGTTTCCAATTTATGCCTGCATGCATGTGTTTGTTTCAGAAACTGTCTTCGTATTATAAAGGAAATAGTAAAACGTACTTCTTTTCGAGTATGAAAATTGGAGTAGTGTTTAGAGTGACGAACAACAAACAAATCTGAAGATTCTGGCTACGAACCCTACTGCATACAATAGAAATCTTTTTCCAGCACAGTCTCGATGTTGGTCTGCCAATGTTTAAAAATAAAGGCTTGTAGCAAGGTTGTCCTAAAAGGTTTGTACGAGTATCAAGTTTTTCGTGAAAATTTGTAGCAAATTTGTGACTTCTCAATTAGCAACTATGCTGCAAGATTGTAGTAAGTTAGCATGGGCGATGTCGACCTCAGAAAAGAGGTCCATACGAGTAAGGTCGGGACACCTCGGAGGAAATTGTGGATTGCAACCTCTCCCGATCCATCGTTGCAGAAATAGAACATTTAACTCTTCCTACAGATAACAGCATTATGTGCTGGACAGCCATCTTGAAACCACATCGTCTGAAGAGATACGTTTTCCAACAGAGGGTGAAGTCTGTGTGGCAGGAAATCACGAAACATTGCTTCTGTTAAATGATCATCAAAAATACATAGCCAAATTACCTGAGTCCCTAGAATGTCGCCTCACACATTAATGCTCCATCGTCGTTGCGGATTGATTTCTCGCATCCAGTGGGGATTCTCCGCTGACTAGTAATGTGCATCGTGGAGATTCACGTTGCCATCACTGCAGAATGTGGCTTTATAAGTCCACAAAATAAAGACTACGAAATTCGGATGTTCTCTCAATTGGTTGACTACCCAGTTGCAGAACAGAAGTCGTAGAATGCAGCTAGCATCACTTAGTTCCTGATGCAAAGAGATATGGTAAGGATGAAAATTGTGTTTCCAGAAAATACGCATTACGCTACCTTGGCCGACACCACACTCTCGTGCTATCTGCCGCGAAGATACATGTATATACAATGCAACAGCTGTAAGTACATCAATGACAACTTTTTCATTTTGTACGACTCCTCTCCGGACACCATAGCTTCGACGACTGTTTCCTGTCTGCCGCAATCATGCTGCTAATTTCCGCAGAAAATTGTAGGAAATAGCTTGTCTATCTGGATAACGTGCAGCGTATAATTGAGCTGCAGCTCTATAATTTTCCCGACATTCCCCTAAAATCATTAGCATTTCAAACAGCTCCGAATTCGAATACGGCTTAATATTATTATTTACTACCGACAATTCATACTAAAATTACTCAATCAAGACCACAATATAGTAGCTGTAAATCACTGTGGAAATGCAGTGAACGAGCTTCTAATACGAGCACTTCACTTCTCGAGCACTGGAGCTCAATTCAAGACACCTTGTCCAGTACATGGACCACTTCAACTCCCTTCACAGGTTACTCACTCTAGGATTCTATACGGTTCTATTACATATTCTGGGTGCTTCATTGCTTCTTTTGCGCTCTGTATTGCATAACAGCAATAGCATGTCCGAAGCCACACTTAATACTTGTTTACAGTACACGTTAGCTACTGGATCCAGAATAGTACCAACACACAACCATTGGCACAGTTAAATGAGTGTGCTGTTCGAAACAATGGCAATGCGGCCCACATCACATGCTGCTGGATTTGTGATGCATTTCATATTGCATGTATACAACATACGTCGAGTGTCAGCTTCCTTGGTGGTTCTGGACTACCTTTTAATTAGACCCCGATTTTGTACGGAAAAGGCGTCAGAAGGTGTTCGCCAGGTAATGGTTTCAAGGTACCCTCCTGGCATTCTCCTGGTATGGCCGCGGAAAACCCTGGACAAATAGCACATGGGATGGTCGCCCTCTGAGATCGAACCCAAGCCCGCCCGAAAGCGACGTGATCGCTCTCCTGGCTTTCCCAGGGTTTTCTCTGATTGAGACCAAGCAATTGCTGGGATGAGAGCTGAGAAATTTAGTCCCTGGACGCTTCCGTCCCTCATCCTTAACTTCGTTACTTCGGAGTTCTTTGCTTCATCCACAAACGCGCCATTCTATGCATTGCCCTTTCATTTCATAATAACCTGCCCACGTTTAGCAGGCGACGCTCGGAATTTCATTTTTGTCTTGCATACTCAAGTTCTACTTGCCACATGTTTCGTCGTCAACATGAGCTGCTGATGCAAATCATATAAGCTGCTTCTTCCTTTGGGCCCAATACATCTCATCGTATTTTTTCCTCAACAATGCAGCTCCCGTAGCAGCCATACGGTACCAACTGTCATGAAATATTGCTATGAAAGTGGTTCAATATTTAGCGCTCCTTTCAACTCAAGCTAAATCCACCACGGTTTCTATTTGATATTTTGAAGTTTACCGCCCCCCAATAGAGGTATTCCCGAGACTCCACTGTTTTCGAAAATTGCACCGTTTGAGTCAGCATAAGGAATTGTGTACTTCGCTTTAGTTTCAGATTATTATTTACTATTCCCTTTGAGTTACGGCGTGCGGAATCCATCGCACCACATTAATTTGACCTATTAAATGAGCTCGTGTACCTGTGAAACGGTAAGAGATATGGAAACCTGTTTCCTCTAAAAGCTGTTCAAAATTTAGCGATCGTTTCAATGGGGACAAAATCAACCCCTGTTTTCATTTAAAATTTTGAAATTGACCCCCGTAGAATTATTCCCGAAACTTTACTGTTTTCGAGAATTACACCATGTATCTCCGCATACGGAATTTTGTACTTAGTTTTAGTATCAGTATTTACTGTCCCCTTTGAGTTACAGCATGTGGAAACCCTCGCACCACATTTAGTTGACCTATTAAATGAGCTCGTGTAGCTGCGAAACAGTAAGAGATATGGAAACCTATTTCCTCTAAAACTTGTTCAAAATTTAGCGCTTTTTCAATGGGGGCAAAATCAACCCCTGTTTCCAATTTAAATTCTGAAGTTGGTCCCCCTTCGTAAATGTATTCCCGAGACGCCCCTGATTTCAGAGGCATCACCACGTGATTCGGCACATGTACTTTTGTATTAACATTTTTTGTTTCAAAGATTTCTGTGCACTAGGAGCCGAGTTATGGCCCTGCTCCGGTTTTTTAGGATCACCCTGTATATATACCCTTACATAAACCCGATTGATAAAAGAGGTCAAAGCAAAATATTATGAAATGTAAATATTGAACTGTAAGAGTAATACCCAAATTGTGGAACGCTATTGCAGATGTTACGGACTTCAATTATAAAGTCGATACAGAAATGAAAGTACTTGTTACAAATGAAGGATTGTTAACAGTAAACGAAAATCCTCAACTAATTGCTAACACCTGGAGTAAACACTTTATTAACATTATTACTTAAAAAGTACGATAAAAACATATCAGTTAAAAATCCAGAACTCACTGTTTTTTACTCCTATTATTGTACATAACATTTATTCTTTTATAAATAAATGTAAGTATACTACCTAACCTACTATCGATATAAACTTTGCAGACATGTTGACGTGTGCAAAACACTTCGTTGTTAAAGTATTATGTCATATATTAAATTTGAGTTTAAAAACGGGTATATTTCCTGATGCTTTTAAATGTGCAATAAAAACCTATACATAAAAAAAACGTTCAAAATCTGATGTCAATAAATACATTCCAATAACTTTGTTAAGTAACTGCTAAAAACTCAGTAAATGTATTTAGAAAAGGCTGGTTACATTCCTAGACCAAATTAGGTATTGCAAATAATAAATACGGGTTCAGAACAAGAATGAGCACATTGGATGTTGTACTTAAACTAACTGAAATAATTTGTAGCATTTGATACAATATGCCATAAAATCCTATTGCTGAAACTTGAAAATTGTGGACTACGAGGTGTATCATTGAAGTGGTTTCAGAGTTACAAAAACAGGCAACAAACTGTTCAAATTGATGAAACCATGAGTAACTTCATGCATGTCACATTAGGAATACAGTAGGAAACAGTATTAGACCCTATTTTATTTCCTATATACATAAATGATTTATGCTAATTCGCAAGGAAGAGGGCACATGCAAAGTCTGCTGATGATACAACCTTAACTATTACTGAGAAAATGTGACTACAAACATTTGAAATGGCGAAAAGAGAACTAAAATAAATCTTGGTTATTTATTCGGAAAAAAACAAAAAAAAAAAAAAAAACATAAAACCAATATATATAACTTTCTTGCATGCACTTAACTGCACGTGCAAACAGTACATATATATGCGTTACAGTACATATACTGTATATTAACATGACGAGGACTCGAACCAGGAATATTTCGCATGGCAAACGAATGCTCTACTATTTCCCCACGAACGTCCTGGATCAAGAACCGTGATTCCAGGACAAATAGTTTCGAAGATATCAGAGGTTTCTGAATTTAGTATTCGGTAGCGGGGAAACTATAAGTCCTCAGCAGCTAAAATTTGCACGTTGCACATGATTTTTGATAAGATGACTTATCTACAGAAAATGGTTCACAACAAAGTATTAATTAACCGGTACTGAATCCTAGCAACACAGGACGTCCCGCCAATGTTGGGCCAAGCATGTACAGTATTTGGCCGATATTCTGTGCTGCTAGGGAAATTGACCATATTAAAATACTTTCATAAATCTATAAAATATGTTTTCGTTTATAAATCTTTCTAAATTAAAGTTTTACTTGTCACATAAAATTATTTTTAAATCAAATAAATATATGTGTACAGTTAATGTTTTGTTAAGATTATTATACATATTATTGTTGTAATATTTAAGTCAGTAATTAATTTGTTCTAATATTTATCTCCGCTACTATATCCATATATATATGACAGACAGATGACAGACATATTACAAATTAAACAAATAAATTAATCTATGCTGAAACTGTGTGTCTTGTTTTCTACAAGTCATATTATATTAGAGGCATGCGAAAAAAACCGTTTCATGATGATGATAATGATAAAAATAGATTTATCTCTCATGGAATGGAAATCTAGACATTCTTAAAATGGCCTTTCTACAGAGATTTATATACGATAAAGGTCGGTTTCTTCAGAATAAAAAAGTTATTATCTTAGGAATGAAATATCAACATTCTCATAATTTGAAATGAGAGCTTACCGGTTCGTAAATAAGATCGGTAACGTTATTTCCAAACTGGCATGCTCTCCTTTTTCAATTGAATGAGAATATTCTGATATTCAGCTTCTAAGAACATTTGCACAATGCACAGTGAACCTTTATCATAGTACAGATAAGAAATTTTGCTCTCACTTTTAAGAAACCGTTTTAACTTTAACTGTTAAACGCTATTAATTTTCAGCACTTTCCAACTGGCAGCACGGATTATGATTCAACCTTACACTTGCCAAGACAAGTCGAACAATATGAACTTAGAAATGTTTAGACTGTCATTGTGATTTACATTGTGATATGATTCAGATTCACATTATCACTATTTAGGTTATGCTTCACACAGAATTATTTTGGATTCTTAAGTGTATTTATTCAGAATTATTCTCAAGTATATCCTTACAGCAGAACCGTGGATACACGAACCTAGCGAGATCGAGGTCGAAATGTCGGTAAATCTATTGAAAAATTTTAAATTACCAGGAATATACAATATTCCAGCAGAGTTAATTAAATCGGGAGGAACGGCACTAATCAAGGAACTGCATAAATTGATAAGTGCTATATTGAAAAAGGAGGAGCTTCCAAAACAATGGAAAACCTCAATTGTAATTCATGTTTATAAAAAAGGTGATAAATCCGACTATAGTAATTAACGCGGAATTCATTAGTGCCAACATGTTACCAAATACTGAGCAATATCCTGCTAACTCGCCTAAGTGTATACGTAGATTAAAGGATTGGAGATAACCAATGTGAAATTAGAAGCAATATATCCACATTGGACCATATTTTCACCCTGAGACAAATCATGGACGAAAAATGGAAATACAATGAAACTCTTCACCAGTTATTCATTGAATTTAAGAAAACATTTGACTCCATCAACAGCAAAACACTATACAATATCCTGGTACAATTTGGAATTCCGAGAAAACTTGTTCAACTAGTGAAGATGTGTCTCAGCGACCACATAAGCAGAGTACGGATAGATAATAATATGTCAGATAGTTTCGAGATTCGCAACGGATTGAAACAAGGTGTTGCCTTTTCACCATTATTGTTTGACTTTGCGGTAGGATATGGGATACAGAAAATAAAAGAGCACAAAAATGGACTAACATTGAACGGCTTGAATCAACTGTTGATATACGCGGATTATGTAGATTTAATAGGGGACGATATAGATGACCCACAAAGTAACACCGATGTCATAGTAAAAGCGTGCGATGAGATAGGGAAGGTAAACATAGAGAAAGTAAAATACATCATAACAAGCCGAAACACAGGGAATAACGGAAAAAGGTACATAACAATTAAGAATGAGAACACAGAGAAAGTAAACAAATGTAAATACTTGGGAGCATATGTGACAAGCAAGAAACGAGGTCACGGAAGATATAAAATGTCGCTTAGTGGCGGGTAACGCCTATTTCTACTCAGTCCAGAAACTCCTTACCTCGCGACTAATATCAAGACAGTTGAAATTATAAATATACTGAACGGTTATTGTGCTGGTAATACTTTACGGTTGCAAAAGTTGGTGTACGACCCTAGCAAATGAACATAATTTACGGGTGTTTGAAAATTAGGTGTTGAGAAAGAAATACAGGCCGAAACGGGTCGAGGTAACCGGAGAATGGAGGAGACTGCATAATTAAGCACTGCACGGCCTTTACGACTCACCCGAATATTAAAAGATATGTTCGAGAAGAAGGTGTTTGTTATAAAAACTGGCTTGATCTTGCTCAGGATAGAAA
>JAGDQP010048739.1:396-14676 GCA_022664845.1 Lepisma saccharinum
GGATGAAGGCCTCCCCCTTTTCTTTC
This sequence comes from Lepisma saccharinum, assembly GCA_022664845.1. Taxonomy (NCBI): domain Eukaryota; kingdom Metazoa; phylum Arthropoda; class Insecta; order Zygentoma; family Lepismatidae; genus Lepisma; species Lepisma saccharinum. Next base: position 423 of record JAGDQP010048739.1, read on the forward strand.
CACATATATCGGTCTGCTGATATCCTCATCCATATATATATATTTATATATTAACACGCTAGCGGCCGTAATTTTGAAGACATTTGAACCAAATTTTTATATGTTGTTTCTAGGCTTAATAGCTCGGTTAAGTTCGTTAATGAGCAAAATCGGTCGCCATCTTGGATCCAAAATGGCCGCCGAACCCATTGTTGTATAGAATACACAGCCTAAACCGCTGGGGCTATTGAAATCAAATTTGGCATAAAGGTACAACATCAATGTTTGATTACGAAAATGTTACCTAATGAGTTCAAAGACGCCATCTTGGATAAAAAATGGCGGAAGCAAGAAATCTTTTTTCCATATCGCTTGAGCTAAAGATACAAAATTTGGCATAAAGGTGCATTATGACGAGTAGTTTAGGGAAATATTTCAACATTTGGGAAAAGTAGTCATCTTGGATCCAAAATCACCGCCCAAAATCCCATTTTGCACACCGTTTGAGCTGGATAAATGAAACTTTACTTGAATATGTACCATCACAAGTAGGTCACGACAATATAAGAAAACTTTCAAAAAGTCGTCAACTTATGTACCATCACAAGTAGGTCACGACAATATAAGAAAACTTTCAAAAAGTCGTCAACTTGGATCCAAAATGTCCGCACCAAAAACCCAATTTCCAAATCATTGAAGGTAGAGAAACGAAATTTTCCTTGAAGGTGTATGACCAAGAGTAGGTTACAATAAATGGGGCAAACCTCCCCTTTGGGGGCGCAGCTCTCTGTGGGAGGGTGCAGATTGACATCATTGTGGTGTAGTGCTGCAGAAGGATTTTGGTTAAGATCCTCTTAAAACAGTGAAGTTGGGGGCGAACACCCTACGGGGGTCTGGGGGGCAGCGCTCCCAGCGAAGCAAAGTGAGTATATATATAATAAATCACAGCCATATTCACTCCACTAGTGGATGAGACCTCTCCCCGGAGGGAGGAGTTGGTCTACTGCTCCCACGCTGACCAGACACGGGTTGGGAGAGGATACATATCATATATATATATATAAATAAATCACAACCATATTCAATCCACTAGTGGATGAGGCCTCTTCCCGAAGGGAGGAGTTGGTCTACTGCTCCCACGCTGACCAGATATATATATTATATATATATAATCAATCAATCTATAAATCAATAAATAGTTGTTTCTCGATAGCTCTCATATAAGGCGAGATTTGAATTTTTGAAAATAAAAAAAAAACTTCGAGATCTACCTCAGCCTGTAGGCCTACCGAAAGGGATATTTTTTTTAAATTGTGTTGAATAACGTTTATACTAGTAACTTTTGTGCTGCCACGTTTAACGTAAAGGAAACTATTACAACAATTGAATTTTAAAAAATGAGATGGCAAGTCAAGACTGCACCAAGCAACATGTTTCGGGTGGCTTTGACCTTGGCCTTTCCAACAACACCTCAACCACGTTCGTAGCCCCTAGCAGTTCCAGAGTTGAAAGTTATGGACGGACGGACGGACAACGTGGGAATATAAAGTCTCTATTAAGGAACCTAAAACGTGGCTCCACAGTCTAGTGGTTAGAGCGTTGGACTCATGTCCGCGTGGTCCCGGGTTCAATTCCCGGCCGGAGCACCCCACTTCTCGGCGTCCACCCAGCGTCGTGAGGCAAACTGGGGAGTCGCGTGAATAAAGAAGTGACGACCACTTGGTCTAGAAAACCCTGATACGCCTGTTCGTGGTCAAGGTGACGGTCAGTGCTGACCCTACGGTCGTCACTCAGGTGGACGCACTTCCACCAACCGCGGACAGATGGCGTTGGGGCAGGCTCAGGACCTTTCGGTCTGTAACGCCAGTGGTTATTTATTGTTATTAAGGGACCTAAAAACGAACAAATTTCACGAAACAAAACGGGTGTACAACTCGTGCTCAATTCTGATGTCAGTTTCCCTCCATCTGCTTCGGTTAAGGCGCTAGCCTGCGTTTCAAACAGACAAAGTCAAATTAAAAGAGGCTCAATATATTTTTGGTGGCCTGCTAAAACATCACAAGTATAAGAAAGACCATGTACTCTCATGAAGTAATTCCCTAAATCGAGTTTCTAATAAAAATGATTCCTCATCCATCATCAGAGGAAAATGTATTCAAGAAAGAAATGAAAATGGAGAGATTGTGGTAGAGATCAGGGCAGGAACATCTGCCATTAAGCCGCCAAGCATCGCGCACGGCAAGATGAGTGTATGAAACATTGATTAATCGTTGGCAAATTGAAGAGTAATCGAAATATTGACCGTTACATATAGTTCACATCGAAAAATAGTTGGAAAATCGAATATTCACTTACAAATATAGATATAAATCAATTCACGTTCACCTCGAAGAATCGTCGGAAAATTAATACCATTCATATCGAAATATAATTGGAATTCGAATATAATTCATACTGAACTGGAGTTGGAAATCTAATGAGGCTATATCGCACATACCAAGAAATTATTAGAAATCGAACATTTTTCATTATGTACAGGATGGGCGGTTAGGGAAGAAAAATATGTGTTTCTTGTTCAAAACTAATATAGCACCATTGAGCTGAATAGTGAGCGGCCATAGCTCTGTTGGTAAAGCGTTGGTTTCGCATTCGGGAAGCCTTAAATTCAATACCGGCGACCGAATATCCTGATTGAGGATTTCCCAGAGTTTTTCCTTAGTCACCAGACAAATACTAGCTTCAACTTAGGCCCTGTCCGTCTCCTTCCCGCATCCTTTGTTGTACTCTACCTCGGGCTGAATCATAAATGCCTGAAGACCATAGATAAATTCAAATTAATTGATCTGAATTGTTGATTGGGTAATTACATGTGAGAATAGTTAAACTCTGAAATTTAATTCGAAGATTTAGTGAATCTGAGACAAGCACACCAACACGGAAATAATCATAAGACAGCAAGACAGTATAATTGAAGTTCAAAGCCTTTACAGGAGCCCGTGGCTCAGTTGTTACAGCGTTGGCTTTGCATTCGAAAGATTCTAGGTTCCAATCCAGCGACCGACTATCCAAGTCTATGCAGGATTTATCCTCAGCAACACACGACCAGATGGTACTTTAAAATTAGTTAATGACCTGCTTCATCCTATATCGCTACCAGAACCAAAGATGCCTAAAGGTCATAAAAGAAATTTAAAAAAAAACTAGATAGGAGTACTCTTCATTTAGACAGTTGCGAATCAACAGAGGATTATTTTCCAACACTCAAGCAGAGACATGGACTCCCAGATGAAAATTACAGTAGATTTGACGGAATATAAACTCAAACATTAAGCATAATACGCAGCGCACACAACCAATACACTAAAGTTCTGCATTGAACTTAAATGTCACAGAATTTACTTAAACATTTTGTTACAAAAGTTACTGTAAGCCAGGCATGAACATTACATTTTGCTCCAGCTTCTAAAATGTTAAACATTCTTAAATCATTTCCACAAAACTGGTACAAAAGTAATATGAAGAAACCTTGTGATCGAAATATTCAAACCCTACATTTTCCACTTGTTGCTACGCTGATTGCATTTGGTCTTCTCTGTCTTGTAGCGAATAGTACAAACACTGAACCTGTACTAATTGAACCAATACATTGTGTCAATATAATTACACCCAATTCACCTAAAGGGCTCGGGCAAAACCAGTGAGCAATGGCCAGATTATACTAACACTGAAGGATGGTGTTGTTTACTCATAAACTGATTACCTAGTGTATCGTTTACTTGATTGTGACCATTCACCACTTATATTCGGATGAACGTATGGGGAAAGAGAGACCAATAATAATGTTGCTCATTAACTCAGGACTCTGAACTTCGGCTAAATTGGTGTTTTTTAAAGTACTAAATTAATTTGAAAATTTGCACGCATTTTAAAGTAGTAAGAATGAGACTTCTTCAAAATAATCTTAATTTATACACAAATATAAAATTCGTTCAATAGAATATATGTAAGAATATACTGATTTTTTGCTAGTTATGTATCAGCAATCTTTCATATTCTAAGACCAGCTCGTGCAAACTTTCAATTTTTCATTTTTAAGTAACTTAATTCGCTCTAGTAAAAACTTTTATAAAGACTGGACTGAATGGCGAGTTTCTCCTTGAATTAAAGAACAACACAAAACCACCTTGATTTATGCAAGCTTGACTAAAATATGAATAGCATGTGTGTCCCGTCAGCAGGATACATAATTAAAGACACCTGTGTGAAAACTAAATCTCCTCACAGAACGTTCAAACTTCACGAATACGTATACTCGTAGCGGAAAATTTATCTAGCACGTGTTTTCTAATAGTAAAGTTGTTGACCTATTTTCTTCCTCCCACAGAAAAGTAAATCAGCAAATGTTACACAGCAACAGTAGAAAGAAAAACAGTCATCTTAAAGCTTAACTTTATACTACAATATATGCATACGCATCGAGTGTTTACATATGGCAAGTTACAGATGTTTTGAAATAATATTGAGTGTGATGAAAACAGAATGGCAATAAATGTTAATATATAAATACATAACTGGCTTCTTTATTAATACAAGGGTAGTTCTGTTCAATGAAAAATGTAACGTGAGATTTTCTATCGTTTTTAGCAACTTTATTCTACGAGGCGTATAAGAAAATCCACCAGGTCTACACTGGTAAAAACCGTAGAGAAACGGAAAGATGTCTTAACATAAAGTTAATCTCTACTAATGAATATTTAAACATAAGGAAAATAAGATGCGTTAGATCAGGTTTCATTCAATCAGTAAATTACAGAATTTAGCATCACAACAACTGAACAGATTATGAAGGAACTGATTTGCCACTGAGCTAAACATATTATAAAACATACTGTTATCTATAAACAAACACAATGTCGATGCGTACTTAATATACGAGAAGATATGTTATATTCCCACAACATACCCAAAAGGAATCAATAGCAACAACATATATTATAAAGGAAGTCTTTCTTCGTCATGAATAATCTTATTGAAATTCCGCTATGCCATCGCAGCATTCTCCTCCCTCCATAAAAACTTGACAACACATAGGACAACATAAAAACACGGTTAAGAGCTGATTACCATCTTTAAGTTACATAATCGTGAAACTAGCAAGGCTCTTCCCTTTGTCTACCAGACCTCCTCGGAAAAGGTCTGGTTTGATGCGATTTAGGTGGTGACTGCAATTGTTCCGGTAAAGACGGAACCCATCCGGTAGATGACGTAAATTTAGAAGACCCAGGATCCTTTGAAAATCGGGAATTGGGAAACACAACCTACATCAGAAATCAAATGATAACGGACAGCGATTAATACAGTTTGCATCTAGCCACAATGCAATAGTTAGCTCTATAACCTTTCAACACGAAGATATGGCGTTCACACGATGGAAAAGTACACAACCAAACTGATCATGTTATAGTTAACAGAAGATATGCAAGATGTATAATAGACGTAAGAAGTCAGAGAGGCGCGGACGTAGGAACAGACCATTACCTAGTAAGAATCAAATTTAGGTGTAGAATTCAACTAAAAAAGAGAGCCACAGTATTACGAAATGTCTCTTTTGATGTAGATAAACTGAGATAGAAAAGAGAAAAAATACCATGATGAAGTACGAAAAGCAATAAGGAATGAAGAACAACAAAGATCAACAGGTGGTGACAATGTAAATAAAGTAGAATCCATGTGGAACGGAATGAAAAAGAGCATAATGACAGCAGCAGACCTAACGATAGGGAAAGTAACATTAAAGAAGAAAAATAGCTAGTTCGACAAAGAATGTGAAGAAATAGTACAAACAAGATGACAAGTGTATAAGGATTTTCTCAATAGGCCTACAAGAAGAAAGAAAGAGGAAATGGATAGGATGAATAAGGAAGTAAACAGAATATGCAGAAAGAAGAAAGGACGAGACAAATACCACACATAGAAGAAAATATGAGAGAGATTAGAACCGCAGAAGCATACAAAGAGATCAAGAAAATAAGAAGAGGATTCATTGAACAAAGAACAATATGTAAAGGTAAGGAAGGTAAAATTATGGGGGACGATACAAGGATAAAAGAAAGATGGCGGGAATAATTCTAAACCTTACTGAACCCACAAGAACAGGATCAAGAAGAAGAAATGAACAGACAGGAACAACGAACAGATACAAATTACAATGGGACAGAAGATAAATAATGTATAACAGATATACGCACAACAGACGAGATCGAGAGGAATATACAAAAACTAAAAAATGCAAAAGCAACAGAGTACGATACTATACCAGCCGAATTAACAAAATATGGAGGAAGGGAAGTTGAAGAGCTATTTCAGCAACTGCTAACAAGGATATGGGTGGAAGAAGAAATCCCACAAGATTGGAGAAAAAGTATCATATGCCCCATATACAAGAAAGGCGACAAAATTAATTGTGACAACTATAGGGGAATATCTTTACTGTGTAGTGCATATAAAATATTTACCGGCATATTGAAGGAAAGAATGGAACTAATGGCTTAGAGAATTCTAGGGGAATATCAATCGGGATTTAGAAAAGGAAGGTCGACTACAGACCAAATATTTGTCATGAAACAGATCTTGGAAAAATGTCGCGAATACGAAATAGAGCCTCACCAGGTCTACGTAGACTTTCAGCAAGCATTAGACTGTAAAAAGTGTAAAAAGAGAAAAAAATAATGGAAACATTAAAATATTTTGGCTACCCGCAGAAAATAGTGACACTAGTAGGAACAACAATGGAAAGCACAAGGGCATATGTGAAAATTAAGAGCGAACTTAGTGAACAATTCCAAGTAACAAAAGGGGTAAAACAAGGAGATGGACTATCCCCATTTTATTTAATCTTGTTTTAGAATTTGTAATAAGACATTTAAAAGTAGATACAAACGGGACATTACAAAACAAGCTAGTACAGATCACAGGATACGCGGATAACATAGGTATAATTGGACGCACGAAAAGTGAAACAATTAAAACATTCAATGAAATAGAGAGCAAAAGTAAAGAAGTAAGACTGAAAATCAATAAAGGAAAAACAAAAATAATGATAGTCACGGCGGAAGAGAGAAGCAGAACAAATTATATAAGTAAGAGAGTATAAGATTGAGAAGGTACAAACATTTAAATACCTAGGAACAATATTGACTGAAAATAATGAGGAAATAGAAGAAATTAGAAGTAGAATACATGCAGTCAATAAAGCATACTATGCAATATTAACAGTGTTTAAAAATCGAAATATAAACTGCAAATATAAAACCATACTCTACAAAACTTTGATAAGACCGATATTAACATATGGATGCGAAAACTGGGCTTTTACTGGAGTGGCTATAAAGCACATAGACAAATATTTGAAAGGAAAGTGTTAAGAAGAATATTTGGACCAACAAAAGAAGGAGATCAATGGAGGAAAAGATACAATGCGGAAATATACGAATTATACGAAGACATTGCAATATCGAACTATGTGCGAATAAAAAGACTACAATGGGCGGGACATGTTGTAAGAATGAAAAATCAAAGAATACCAAATAAAATGATAAGTACAAGGTTCGAAGGAAGCAGAAGGAAAGGCAGACCGAGAACCAAATGGGAAGATCGTCCAAAAATATGCGAAAGAGCTACTTGGAGTGCGTGGGTGGAGAAGGATCGCACAGGAGAGAGAAAAATGGAAGGCAAGGATTGAGGAGGCGGATCGACTACGATCCAAGGAGACGGATAAGTACAAAATAACCATAAATGGGTTTTGAAATATCACCATTGAAGACACATTAATATTGATTTAGAATTCTTTATGTCATTTCTGCCTTACTGTTAACCATAGAATAAACTCCCTTCTCTGTATACTTTGAAGTTACTTGCAGAAATACGTTATTTCTCCAGTTTGGCCATAAGGCATCGAGCCATTGACGTCCCAGAACTGGACGACGAAAACTGTGCCACAATTATAAGTGGAAGCATTTTAGTTATAGTGACAACCTGTACCTTTAATACTATCTGACCAAATACAGATAAAACATTATTTGAAGCACTACGTAATGTACATGCCGAATATTTCAACTGCAAATGACAAAAGTAACGTTGAAACATTTCATTATTACCTACGCTAACAGAAGCTGCCGTATTGATTTCAATACAAAGCTGTTCACATAATACATTTTTGGATAGAGGTAAATTAGGTTGAGCTGAAAAATTGGCATTAATCATATGACAGTCCGCGTAAGATAATTTATTATCATTGACAAAAGGAACTATAGCCTTGCCTCTAATACTGTAGCATCTTGAAAAAATAATCTCCAAGTCATTTATAATATGGTATATGTGTAATCCAGAACACCATACGATATTCCATATGCGTAACTAAAAGACTATACGAAATGCCATAAGCCCACAGGATAAAAAGGATACTTAGAAACCTCATGATGAATTTAATCTTCCAAAACATGTAGGTACGAAATTCACTATTTCCTGCGCCACTGTAGAGAAACGAAAAGATGCCTTAAAATAAAGTTAATCTCTACTAATTAATATTTCAGCATATGGAAAATAGGATGGGTTAGATCAGGTTCCATTCAATCAATTAATTACAGAATTTAGCACCACAACCATTGAACAGATTATGAAGGAACCGATTTGCCACAGAGCAAAACATATTATAAAACATACTGTTATCTATAAACAAACGCAATGTCGATGCGTACTTAATATACGAAAATATATGTCATGTCATGTCATATCCATGATGAGCTTGCCTTCTATACCAAGTGCCAAAACAGAGGTCAGAAATCTTTGCTGGACTGGAAAGGTCTATTTATTACCAAAGAAGGGAGGGAGGGAGCAGAGGCCTACTCTCCCCTTTATGGTCAAGGTCGAATGTCTGATTGTTTTCTGAAGAGCGAAGACGCAAACAAAAATTTGAGATTTCCGTACAAAATCCATTTCGGGGCAACACTGCCACCTTTTCCATATGGTGGAAGGAGTGGATAGATGGTAGAGAAGAGATTTTGAGACTATTTGACACCTTACGTCACTTCTACATAGATTTTGTGAATTACACATAATTGAAACGAAGGAAAATCATTCTGAGGGAAAGCCAAATGTTTAATCTAGTATTTAAACAAAAATGCACATTAAAAACATAAAAATCTTTCGCAAGAACGAAAGCTAAAGCCAAGTATCTGGAAGGCGCATACAAGAAATGGACATACTGACTGTACATACATACATGTAACAATTTATATAAAATAATCTGCAAACTTCCAGGCTTTGTCAACGGTTTCATGTCCAAGTACAATGCTTGTGGAAACAAATGTTTTTGTTTCATGTTATTTCTCTCATTCCTTACGTATTAGGTTACGAAATTAATTGGCATAATTAAATAGTAATTATTATTCAATTAATCAGCACATTTTTGCAAACATCACTGACAATCAAGCAAACACGGTCTATTTTGTTATTTGGTGCTAAAATCTATATAATTAATGTAAAATTAGCAGAGAATAAGAACGAGAAATGCCCCCTTAATTACATTTCAAGGATTCCCACAATATAACATACCCAAAAGGAATCAATAGCAACAACACATATTACAAAGGAAGTCTTTCTTCGTCATGAATAATCTTATTGAAATTCCGCGCGGACAATCATTGTGCCATTGCTAATATCATCATCATCATATTCAGCCGTTTTCTGTCCACTGCTGGATGAAGACCTCCCCCTTTTCTTTCCACATATTTCGGCCTTCTGCTATCCTCATCCATGTAGCTCCTGAAAAACGTTTGATTTCATCTACGCAGCTCGCATTCGGACGTCGTCTCGGTCGCTTCTTTTCTCTAGGAATCCAATGTAGAACATTTGTCGTCCACCTTCCATCTGTTCGTCTATCTATGTGACCGGCCCATTTCCACTTCAGCTTCTTCGCAGTCTTTATTACATCCTCTACCTTTGTGCGCGAATACATTCATTTGTCTTCCTATCCCTCCTGGTTATTCCTAGCATGCAATTCTCCATTGCTCTTTGTGTGATCCTCAATCTTTGAGTCGTTTGCGCAATGAATGTCCAAGTTTCACAGCCGTACATAATCACAGGTAAGACACGTTGATCATAAATTTCACGCTTGACACATTGGTAGTTTGCTTTTGAAAATAAAGTGTAGTCTTCCAAACGAACTCCACGCCATTTTACATCTTCTATTTATTTCATCAGTCAACCTGGCATTCGATGTTTTAAGCTCGCCTAGGTAAACATACTCATTAACTATGCCTATTGGCTCTCCGCTAATCTTTATTTCCCTTTTTGCAGCATATTGATTGCACCATATATGACCTTTGTTTTACTTAAATTAATTTTAAAGCCTATTTTCGAACTCTCATTATTCAGTTCTTCCATTGTGGTTTGTAGTTCTTCCGCAGTTGAAGCAAACAGGACTATATCATCAGCGAACCGTAGGTGATGAAGATGAATGGTATTCTAGATGTACTAGTGATTTTACACGTAGTGGGTCTCGCCATGCAAATGTAGATTGTTCGTTCCGCTTTCTAAGAACAAGCCTATGGCTTTTTAAATAACTCTGACCGAATTTTTCATTTGTTAAAACCCACAGCTCAGCAGAACACATCATCTTCAATCACAGGACGACACGTGCAACAGTACCACAGTAACAGACATCAATCTAGATGATCCTTCTCTACTAGGATGTAATTCAGCCACCTGACGTGTCGACTGCTCTTATTTAACATGCACGTAACACTGCTCGTGTTTAATGTATGGCCCACAAGTAAATAATGTAGAGACTATTTCAATTACATTACCTGCTGTTCTCTGCCGCTTTGCTGTAGGTACAGGATGAACCAGCTGTACTGAGTACTACGTATCGATCAACTAATGTGCAATACCACGCACGCCGGGACGGGCGTAACCCATAGTACTGTTATCGCCCATAAAATTCATTTTACCTTATTACCACGCACGTATCTTATGAAACCTGGAACTAGCAGTTTTACAGGTCTCCTACTGATCTTTCGTAGGAGCAATCAGTACTGTATGCCATAGGACGACCAACTTCACTACGCGGGAATTAGTGGACTAAATTAATAAAGCTGCATGGGAATGCTTTGTGTTTAAGAATAGTTCTTGAGCACAGAGTGAGTACAGTTATCTGCAGTGATGTTTTCTCTCAATGCCTCCCACATAGTGGAGTTGGAGCTTTACATTAAAGGCGTGCTATTCCACCCTGCTTTTCATAACATGCAGTACGACCAATATATATTCCACTTACCTTTAGATGTTTAATTAGAGAGTTCCACTTTTGTAGAAGACAAACCACTATTTCGTATACTTGATTTATTTACTAACATGGCAGAACGAGTCAGTCCACAATGAAGAGGGTTGAGTGCGAGAAGAAACTCATCCTAGCGAGAAGCAAATTATGAAGTAGCACGCTGCTTCTTCAGGCGCTTGTCAAATAGTCGGTTATAATGCATGGTATGTTAATTTCCGCATAAAACACATACGTATGATCCTTCATATAAGTAGTCGTTTGGCTTTTGCCGCCAGAAAGCCTTACACTGCCGGAAACTTGCGTGGATCATCATGTTAATAATGTACACATCCTTCTTTCAGGTTACTTTATATTATTAGAAATTATAGCATGATGAATCAACATTTCATCAACCTATAAGATTCTCCAAATCATGAAATACTTATGGATAAAGTTGCCGGTATTAAGGCAAATATCGCAGTGGAGCACAAGCTATTGTACACCCTCTGCACAGAAATCAGCCATCTGCGCTATTGTACACCCTCTGCGTAGAAATCAACCATCTGCGTCATTAGTAATTTCTAGTCTTGATTTTTCAGCTACTCGCCATCATCAAAATGTGATCAACGAGGAACTTTTCTAGAAGTAGGAAGAAGTGTACAAAATTGAAGAAGTCACCCACTTGGAGCTTCATATTAGCCTTCTCTTGTCCTTGATTACCTAACCGGACCAATCTAATCATGCTATTACTCATCGCATATTCGCCGTAAACTTCAACAAATCTGACGATAAATATTACTGGATCACCTTGCTAGCGATTTAAAAAACGGCAGACGTGATTACGCACCCAGCGAAAAGTTCGATAGGTTTAAACACGCCTAATGTTCGGTACAAAATGCAAACCCACCCGAATGTCCTTTGTGCTTTACTAATATAAAATACATCGGACGCGAGAGGTATGCACGAAGGGAACCTGTATTTACTATTGCATAAACAGAATGTCGCTAACGTCAGCGCAGACTGAAAAGGTAGAGCAAGTTCGAGTTGTTAGACATCGTAGCAGGTATTTCAATACATTGATCAACGGTATTCTGACAGGTTTTGACCAATACCTCATTTCAAACTCTTAATTTGTTTACAAGAAACCAAAACCCGAGACTGGCTTCTCCCAGAAAAACTTTCATATTAAGAAATCCAAAGTAGAAAATAAGAAATATTGTGCACGGAAGAATCAATTCGGCCGTCATATGCATACATCGGTACAGGGTCCTTTCATACGTCCACGATAACCACAGTTTGTAAAATGCACGATACAATACGTTAAAAATATTACTACATTTGGCAACATTTTTTTCAACAAAAATATACCTTATAACGTATGCACCCACTTTAAAATCTTCAGCCCTAATGTCCATGCACATAACGTTCCTAACATACGAACGATGTTACATCAAAAGAGGCTAATCCCCAACAAAGATTTGTGAACAGAAAAAAAAATATGTTTAATAAAATATTTGAAGTCACCACATCTAGTACAACACAAATTATCAAGTATCAACATAACAATAGTGGACCACAACCACTTTACGTTTAATTGAAGTAAGCGAAAATTTGATGTGACATCTTTCATCAATGTATGAAGAATACTTTTAAAACTGTTCTTTGATCTACCTTTATAAACTTCGCTCCACTGGATATGAAAATGATTTCTGGATTGCTATCCATTTAACAAAAAAACAAAGTCCCCGTAAGTTGGTCCCTTGCAAACTTCTTTTCCTTCTCGCTTTACTGGGCTCTTAATGGCGTCATTCACCAGGTCATCAACTTGCTTTTCCCCTTGCCTTCAATGCTGTGCAACATATCCTTGGTGGATCATTCCAGAACCCTTTCAACGGTGTTCTGCGTACATTCCTCCACGTTTCCTCCTGTAGGAGCCAGTAGTAGTTTCCGTGGGAGTGCACAACCATCTCGTTAATATCTCCCATTTCCTTCTCAGTTTATGGATACTTATTTCTGACTCTTAAGAAATATCGCCGTCTTTATACACCGTCTCATTTCATTTTGTTTATTTTCTACTTTTAGTGTGTAAGTATTGCCAACTTAGCACAATTTTATTATTAATCTGCTAATACAAATGTATCCTCGATGGACAAGTGGCTTCGCTCGTCGCCTTGTAATCAAGGAGTATCGAGTTCGATCCTCAGTGGGAATCTAGTGCTTCAGAAGAACGTCCTAGGAATAACAAGCCATGATCGGTTTACTTTGTCCTGGAATATTTGGGTCATAAAATTGTGTTCTATCGGAATATCATCATCAACGTAAGATCATTTGCATCTTATCTTATGGTTAACACCATACACACACACACACACTCTCAGACATCTAACTTCATCAAACGGAAAAACCAAGGATATAGCATGTATTTGTAAAAAAAAAAAAAAAAAAAAAAAAAGTTAGCCTCCTTTGAAACTGTCTCGCGATAAAATTACACAAGGATTTAGTACAAGGTTAGTTTTTTTTTCTGTACCACGTACTCTATTTATATGCCACAAGTTTCAGACAATCTATCGCGATTGAAGCGCTAGCGCTGTATGGCAGCATAAAAACAATACTGACTGTGAGAATTCAATTTAGCCTTGCACTAAATTCTCGTGCAAACCTAATGGGAATGATATATATATATAATGGATGAGGCTCCCACGCTGACCAGACGGGTTGGGAGAGGAGAGCCGAAGCTCTCAACTGTGATCGCTACATCTTTATTCAGGTAGTTCCCCAATTGGCCTCACGACGCTGGGTAGACGCCGCACAGGCAACACCATCTGGAGTACTGCAACGGTCACCCGTCCAAGCACTGACCACACCCAGAGCTGCTTGACTTCGGTGATCTTACGGGAACCGGTAGACCAGCTCGGCTAGGGCGTTGCCATATATATATATATATATATGGCAACGCCCTAG
>JAGDQP010048740.1:0-14675 GCA_022664845.1 Lepisma saccharinum
AAGTTATATTTAAATTCTGTCAGACTACGTTTACAGGTTGGGCAACTTTCCTCTTCTACATTACCAAGAAACCAAGGTTCTTCAACATTTTCTCTGATAATGAAGATTTACGATCACCACGCTCACACATAACTGGCAAAAACACTGCTTAAAGTTTACATCTGGAAGAAGTTTTATCTCTCAAATGTTTAAAATAATATAAGTTTTATTTTATTGTTTTCAGTTTAGGAAGATCATAACGGACACACACAATGAAATCAAGAACGATGCAAGTCATCAAGCTGAACGAAAATCGTCATAAGCAGTGTTCTGTTAAAAACTGCAGATCCTTCAAGGCAAGCTAAACTCTCTCAATTCAACCCGTTTTATCTCAGCATATGATTTATCTTCCTTAATACTGTTATGAAGTTGGATTCATCTTCTTCCTCTTTTTCTCTTTCCCTCAACCATACCTTCAATTGTATTCCTCACTATACATCTTCTATGCAGTCAATACCCTAAACAGTAGCTTTTTTTCTTCTTTACTCTCCAGTATTGCCTCCTGTATTGACAATGGTTAGGTGATTCAGCAGCCACCGGCTCAAGAAAATCCATTTTCAATCACCTAATCTTTTTAACATCTCTTCATTTCACATCATCTGTATTCAGCTGATTTTTAACGTTCTTCGCCATGCCCACATTTGAAAGATTTCATTTTTTTTTTTTTTTTACTTTTTGTTAATCCACATTTCAGCTCTAAACAATGCCAAATATTTAACCAATCTCTTCCTCAACTCTGTGTTCATCGATCCGCAGAAGAGATTCTTCTTCTTTGTGAACACCTGTTTCACCATTACTATTCTCGGCTTCATTTCTTTTTCATATTTCATATCCTCAATTAATACTGCTACCTGTTCTTTTCTCTTTCAGTTTTCATATTTTCTATGGTTCGGTTTGTTCCAATAACCATTACTTTTGTTTTGTTCACGTGTATTTTCATTCCTTGTTTCTCACTGCTTTTCTGAAGCTGTTTTAATATATTGTTAAGTAATGTCTCATTTGCAGGAAGAAGAAACATGTCATCTGCAAGTCTAAGGCATTTGATTTTTGTTCTACGACCGTAACTCCTATATCCCTTTACAACTTCTTCTAGATACATATTAAATAATGTGGGCAAGAAACAACACCCCTGTCTCCTCCTGAACCTATTGCTGTTTGCTCTGAAAAGTCATTGTCTACTTATACTCTTAGTCTCTGATTTAGATACAAGTTCCTTATAAAGTTTGATCTGTCCTTCCATACCTGCATTCGTCAATACTTGCGTTAAGGTTTCCCTGTTGATTCGATCGAATTCCTTTTCCAAATTAACAAATGCTACGTATACTTCCTTACCTTTCTCTAATTATCTCCCTTCTATGGTTCTTATGAAACCAAAGTAGCATTCCTTGTTCCTTTCTCTCTTCGAATGCCAAACTGTTCCTCTTCAATTCCTGCTTTCATCCTACTGTATATTCTATTTAATACTCGTAGAAGAGCCTTCGCTGAGTGCGCTATTAGGTTGATGGTTCGGCAATCGCCACATCTTCTTCCATTCTTCTTCTTTAGAAGTGGAATCGTGATTGTTTCTTCAATTTATTCTTTCTATCTAGGTCCAATATACCTTTCCGTTCACTAATAGGTCTCAATTTTTGTCCTCCAATGTTCACACAGATTTACTTTACTTTCTTCCAAATTTCTTCATTCCTACTTCTTTGTTCATCAGATCGTATCTTCCAAAGCTTCTATTTCGTATCATATCCTTTCATTATTTGGCTTCTTATACATCCGTTTACCTTCTGTATCTATACGCTACCATTTTCTTCTCTCTTTCATTTGATTCAAAACTTCTTCTGCAACCCATTCTTTCTGATTTCTTTACGGTTATGGTATCCTATTACTTCCTCTGCTGCATCGAGCAAACAATTCTTTGAAAAATCTCACTGTTTCTTAGTATTTCCTACTAAATTTAAGTAATATTCTTTGAACTTTTCCAAAAATATTTAATCTCCTCGTTCTTAAACTTCTCCAGTGTTAACTTTCTCATTCCTATATTTCTTCTACCTATGATTTTCAATTTTATGTTTACAGGGAACATTAATAAACTTGTTTAAAATCTTCACTAAAAAGTGAACTATATTAATTGAAGGATGGAAATTTGAAGCGGTTTAACTGCATTTTTTAAAAATATGTTGGAAGTGCCACAGGGATATTTCGAGAGCCACCAAGCTTTAAAGATAATTCATATTCATCGAAATATATGTATAGCTTGAACCGACCCTTAACTCTCGTATAAAATTTCCAAGTTCAAACTTAGAACATTTAACATTTTCCCCCTTCAATTGATTTTCAATGCTAAATTATAATTTCTAACCTTTTCTTTTTATCTCTTAATACTGTTTTACTTGCAACTCTTGTACGTGCTTTACAAATGTACTCGCACGAGTAGGAAGATACGTCGCTTGTAAAATTTGGAACATGGAGCAATAATCAATTAACATACAAGAGAGTAACTGTAAGATAAGATAAAATGAATTTTATGGGCTGTAACAGCAAAGAGAGCAACTGTATGTGTATATTTAATGTCTAGTTATAAACCGACCATCCTAACTGATGGTTGTCCAAGATTTAATTCCAAATCTCATCAGGCAAATATCGACCTTGTTTTCTTCTTCCCTACTCCTTTCTCAGGAAATCCCGGTTGCTGAGGAGCGACGACCTTGAAAGACCATAGCCGCCACTGCTCACCAAAAACAATTTAAATTCGAGATTCACTACATTTTAGAGAGCTCATTTTCAACGCAGAGCCCGATTCAATTGTAATATACTGTATCGTGCAGAAAGTAGCAGTACAGATATCGTGTACTGTATCGATCATATACTGTATTGAGAACTCTCCATTGTCTCCTTCTGAAGATATTCACTGTCTCTACTAATGAGTATGGAACATGGTCATGGGCGGTCGGTGCTAATCCACTCATGTGTTTATTACTTGTTTATGCTTGATTTCTTTTCTAGTATAATCAGTGCTCGAAATGGGACGGTATATGCCGGTATGATGTATCGGTACTTCTTATTATTTTTCTTCTTATACCGGCACAATTTTGACAAAAATAAAACGATGTTAAACGTTGTAGCTGAAGTTATTGCTTCAGAAACATACCGCCACGTCTAAATTTCAATTTCGAGCACTGCGTATAATAAACTGGTATTTGTAACGTAATACGTAAATACAGCATGCCGATAACTTAAGCAACTAATATCAGATGTTAACCTCCAGACTTGAGTGCACAGAATATTTCTCCTTCCACCACTTCGCACCCTAACATACACTAGGGTAAAGAACCGGACCGAATATTTACCCAGCTCGTTACCTATCACACTGCAGGCTGATATGCAAAGAAAATGTACAAGGGTAATATTTGTAATAGCACCGAACATACCTTAATACATTCTGGAACAATAGTAATTATCCACCTTTGGGCTTTTAATTTCCTGCGAGAAAGAGTAGTACCTATTTCCAGAGGATAGCTTGTTTTCTGAATAAAATAGCATGCACTTTCAATTAATAACTTACGTGATTTATTATCAACGTGATTCACGTAATAATAGCAACATAACAAAACTGCAATATTAATAAATAGTAACCATTTGAATAAATACTCTTATACCACCTTGACAACAATTACGCATCCATATTTTGTGCCCATATTTCAACAGCTGACAAGGCAAGGAAGAAAAAAACGTTGTTCCGAAACATTCGGCTAAGTTGTACCACACGAACCTAGGCTCAAAACGTGGCTCGTGTGAAGTATTTGAAAATCTCCGTGAAAACTACCACTACCACTACAATTGACCAAAGGGAATTTAGGGTTCAAAAAAGAAAAATGGCCTAATAATATTTTGTCCCATAAAGTGGTCCTCCTTGGTGCGTATCTCACTAAAGTACCATAACTTGAAATACTAACACTTGGCCAATAGCACTGGAATACAATACTGGCTATCACAGTAGGCAAGCTAATTAATTCAAATACAAAAAGCAGAAGTATGCTAGAATGCTCACAAAATACAGTAATCACTTCGAATTTCAAACAAATAACACGTAAATAGAATACAAATAATTTGAGGCGGCTTTTCATGCAAAATATCGCACACTATTATGAGGACCAAATCAACACAGTAAACGAATGAAGATTATTTAACAGGACCAAAGAATTCAAATTAACACAAGTAATTAAGATGGCGCCGACTCCAAGCACATGTTCGGGAACGAATCCAATTGTTCACCATGAGCTAAAATAAACGGGAACGCATCCTATATCACCATCCATTACTAATACTAGTCCAAGGGCACTTCTGATAACACTGAAAAACGAGCTGTAGATATCTGACATGATGTTTACTTTTTCTAATGCAATTTGTCATACAGAATTCAAATCTGAAAACCGTTTTGCTCTATCACCTCAGGTCTTTAAGATATCGCCCAACTTTTGTATTTCACGCTACACCCATTTTAAAATTCCAACCGGCCGTGCCCAGATATGTGAGCTTATGCGCTGATTAATGCAGAGGCAAGCTTGGTGATTTAACCTAAAAAGAAACGCCAGTATCTATTTCATTTCTTTGTGTACCAGCTTGAAGTGGAACTACGGAAATTTAAACTGCTGTACTGGCAACAGTAGTCACAGTCTTGGCGACGAACTTAAGCCAGAATTGAATTTGGATCCCGTGAAAATTGAATATTACTACAGATGTCGTAAAGGTAAGTACCACACTGAAAAATGTTTCTTCTTATTTTACTGCCAGTGCACGAAAGTTAAAACAAAATCTGGAGCTATATAGCAGAAAAACAACTGTCTTTATAACGTCATTGTGATTGCTTCTTTGTCGGAAATTTGTCATAATTGGGTCACACTTTTTCACCCAAGTCTTACACTGTTGCCAATTTATTACAAAAGAAACAACCAAGCGCTGGTAAAAAAGCACTAAATTTCTATGTTTTCTGTATTGTATGTTGTAAAGAAATATAGTTTTCCCACTAGCTGTATTGAGACATCCCACTAACGCATACGTAAATGATGTGAAACTAGTAAATATTTCCCCACTAAAGTATATCCCAAATCCACAAGATGTAGTGTGGAAAAAAACTAAGGAGGCAACACTGCAAATCTACCCCAAATCCAGTTTTTAACTTCTTGTAATTTTGCTGCCTCTTTTAACTTAAAATTTAGGAGTACAAGAAGAAGTGTTATGTAAATGTAGAATGGCTGAAACGTGAAAGAAAGTTGCAAGAAGTTAAAAACACAATTTGTGCTATACTTAGGTGAAAAAAGCAGACCAGTAAAGAGTTTTCTTACGCAATGTTGTCATCCTATGTTAAAGCATGCTTTTAGATGGAATAGGAGCAGAGTTTCATACTTCCTATATATGAATAGTAAAAAAAATGTGTTGCTATATTTTAGAACATTTCACATACATTTTATTGTTGGATAATGTGAGTATACAAGCCACGCAGGTGGTCATTTTTAATTCCAGGAAATCTAGGTTTCTAAAAATGTTTTTAGAAGTCAAAAGACCACATCACGGACTGTTATTTCTGTTTGGCAAAGGTCACTGGATTCTCCTACAAAACTCGTGCATGTGTAAAGTATCCAGACGTTACCTCGATTTCCAAACCAATTCCACATGACCCCCTCACTTTGCCAATACCAACAGCACCTGAAGAATACACGGTTGAAGAAGAAATGCAAGAGGAAAATTCTCTTTCATCTTCTAGCAACGATTCAGACTCTGACTACCAACCTGAAGAAGCTATTCATTTGTTAAATAATGAAGAACTTCTGGACCTTGTACGGGACCTGGCACTAACAAAAGGCCAAGCTGAACTGCTCGGTTCACGTCTTAAAGAATGTGGTTTGCTTGCACCGGGTACTGTGACATCACTTTCGGCATAGACAAAAGGAACTCGAGGAGTTCTTCAAAGTGAGTGAAAATATTTGCTACTGTACGGACGTTAAAGGTCTTATGTCAAGTCTAGGGGTGGAACACAGCATTGAAGAATGCCGACTGTTCATAGCCTCTTCAAAGACAAGTTTGAAGGCAGTGTTGTTACATAATGGAAATAGGTATGTGTCAGTACCTGTTGGATATTCTGCACACTTAAAAGAGACGTACGAAACAATGTCGCTACTTCTTGAAAAAATACGCTATAACGAGTACAATTGGCGAATCTGTGGTGATTTAAAAGTAATCACAATTCTCATGGGAATGCAGACAGGGTTCACCAAGTACTGCTGCTTCATCTGCGAGTGGGATAGCAGAGATAGGCAGCATCATTATATATAGAAGAATTGGCCGATCAGAGATAGAATGTAGCCAGAAAGCAAAAACGTCCTTCGTGCACCGTTGGTTAAGCGTGACAAGGTTATCATGCCAGCGCTCAACATAAAATTGGGGCTCATGAAAAAATTCGTGAAGGCACTAGACACCGAATCAAATGCTTTTCAGTACCTGTGCAGCAAGTTTTCGGAGTTAAGTTATGCGAAAGTAAAAGAAGGTGTGTTCATAGGTCCACAAATTAGGAAGATCATGGCTGACAGCAACTTCCAAGACTTGCTAAGTGATACTGAAAGAGATGCATGGGTGGCATTCAAGTCCGTCGTAGCAAATTTCCTTGGAAATTATAAATCCGATGACTATGTCAATGTTGTGCAGAAGTGTATTAGTGCGTATAAACAGCTTGGTTGCAACATGTCTCTCAAAATTCATCTCCTCGACTCACACCTTGACTTTTTCCCCGAGAACCTAGGTTCAGTCAGCGATGAACATGGAGAACGATTCCATTAGGACATCTCGGTGATGGAGTCACGCTACCAGGGTCGATGGAGTGCAGCGATGCTAGCTGGACTGCTGCTGGACACTTCAGTGGGACATGCCAAATGCTCAGCAAAACCGCAAGTCTAAAGCTAAGAAATTCAAACCATAAACTAAAAACGTGCATTCAGTATGTATGTATTTTATATCTATATTATATGTGTGTATTTGTATATTTTATGTGTATTATACCTTTAAAAGATTGTTACAATATATTTAGGTTACATATGGCGTATTTAAATATTTATTTAGGTAAAGCCATGTTTTTATGTACTGCAGGTAGCAATTAGTGTTCTAATGAAACTCCAGTTTGTGAGTTATTTGCCTTGATACAATATTAAAGATTTATAGATGATGATACACCTATATCTAAAAAACGTTGGGTGATAGAGATAAACGGTTTACATATTTGAAATCAGCATGCTTAGATTGTCTTAGAACGCGTGTTGGATACTCAGATATCCGTCAAAAAATTATTTTCGTTTTTCAGTGTAATTCACTTCAATTCACATGAAATTCAATACATTACATGCCAAAGTTATGGAGCAATAATAAATTGCAGGTCGAAAAAATGTCGACCGTCCCTGTCCTTACCGTTTATAACAACTGGCGGTAACAGGAGCTCAGTTGCTGAAGTAAGCTGCAGATGGTAGAACGGCAGTGGCGCGAAAACAAACGAAGACAATACTCCTCACAAGAGCGTGAGGAGTATTTCGGCAGAAAATCGTTACATATTGTGACAACGGGGTTCAAAATTGTGTTCAATCAATATCCAAATTAGTGTTCCATTGTGTCCAAGTAATAGAGTTAGTTAGTTAGTTGTGTCCAAGTAAATTGTTCCAGGTTAGCCACGGAGAAAAGTTGGATTGTTAAACACATTTTCCAGAGTCGTCATCAAATTTCGCTTGACTGGAGCGGCGAGTATAACACTCGAGTCGAGTCGCAGTTCAAACTTGACTCAATATAACCGAGTCGAAGTGTGAGCTTCTCTAAGCAGTGACTCGGCTTAACTCGAGGCAGATAGTGAACACCGACTCCACTCGAGCAGGTGCTGAGAATTGACTTGACTTTAGCAGATCCTGAGTACCTACTCGATTCAAGCAGATACTGAGAACCGGCTATAGACTCGCCTCGAGCAGATACTTAGCACTAACTCGGTTCGACTCTATTTTCTCTGAATAGGAATAGCGACTCGACTCAACTCAAGCAGGAACATAGCTCCAACTCTACTCGACTCGAGCGTATGTGTGGAGCAACTCGACTTAAGTCTGACCAAACCGCGGCTTGAGTCGAGCTAATTATTCACATAAAAAGTGTATAGTCTTTATTATATCTTTATTTTTACAAAAGTTTAAAAATGTAAAATAATTAATGTATTTCTACAGTGTATTCTAAAAATAAACTGTAATCCTGTTATATACAACAGATAAACATTGTGACAACAGATCGTTTGCTGAAAGACGCAGCCCAATTTTTATATAAGTTGTGTCGAAAAACATCATTCTATTAAAAAGCTACGATTCTGTAAAGTGCTATAAGTCTACCACGATTTGTCTTTTTCCTTTAATGGCATCATCTGTTCCCAGAATAGCGCATATTAAATATATTCTAAAGGTTCTTTGTTAACTATTGCTGTTACTTGAATTTTTAAGACTATTGTTTTTTTCTGTTATGGATAGTTTATTTTGCAAAGAAAAGCATACTGAAATTGGAAAGAATACATTTCTGTATTTCAAAATGAGAGAATACTTTATTTTTATATGTTATTAACTTTCACTTCGAAATCAACTAATAAAAATCGACAACATTTGGTTACCGGTATATGATTATAAATTTAGGAACTCTTCATACTGCCAGTAGTTCTGGTGTATGAGTGGTTTCGCTCGTGGACATCAAAGTTTAATAAAATCAGTGTTTGATTAGCAGGGGGGGGGGGAGCGCCCTCTCTCTGGAAAAATCTTCCATCGCTCTGTTATCCGAAACATCCCCCAAACCTGGAATGTGAACTGTTATGAAATACGGTATTCTACGTTCTGAGAAAACTTTCCCCCTCTCTGGAAATTGAACATATCGAAGACAGGAAAGAAGGGTCCCGGTTTGTAAGAGAACATTCTTTCACTTGTTATACTTTTAATAAATAATCGTAGAAATAATAACTTGAAACAAAACCTTCACTCCGGGGTCGTATAATAATATTTATATAAAACTGAAGCGTATGCGCGAACAAACGTTTAAGTGACATTTTCAAATAAAAAGTAAAATGTACATTTTTATATATAACAATATGAGGTATATAAAATATTCATACCTTGCACAAAAGCGTACTTTAGCCTAACATTTCTTCGTGCAAAGTATGAATATTTTAGCCTCATATTTTTCCTGTTATATGTAACACTGTACTCGTGACTTTTTAATTTGAAAATGTCACTTAGATGTTTGTTCGCGCATACGCTTCAATTGTCGTTGTTTTACATGTCTAACCACCTAGCCCAACCGAAGACTCTTATATTTAATTCTCATGGTATAACATGCGTTCTGGATTGATGTTCTAGAGGATACGAGAGACTTTTACCAATGATGATACGTATGACTAACCAATCCTCATGGATAAGGTCAGAGACTGCTCCAACTCTGCTTTAACGTGTCAAACTCCTTCTTGAAGAAGCAGTGGAGACTACGCTTTCACCTTTTCGTAAAAGCCTAGTCAACTACCAGCTTAACATGAGAGAAGATAATAGAGCCAATGGCACTGCACCTACCATCACGTCACTAAACGCGAAAGTGAAATAAAATACTTGATTTAGCCCGGAGGCGAGAAGCAATCGATTTACTAAATCAAATTGTAAATTCACAAAGACACCAAACATTACTTCTTGATTGCGTGGTACAATAAATCTTTTATGACTTCGTAGCTTTAACACTTAATTTCATATAATTTCTGACATAACCAGAGCTTTTCCTTTTATTTTAATCATCCAAATATTAAACGTAAATAAATGATCTATTCAAATATTTAAATATCATTCTTGCAATCATTTTAATAAATTTATTGGTTGCTTATATCTTCTATAGTAGGAAGCAAAACTAAAAAGCCAAAAACAATAACAAATCGGTTGCACATATACACAAAATGACGTTTAGAGTGTAATCAAGTTGCTTCACAAGAATGACAATCTTCTTTGCAGTAATATTTCAAATTTAAATTCATTATGTTAATAATAGTAAAAACTTTCATAAATAAAAATTTCAAATTAATTTCATTTAGTTTAACAATGCCAATAAACTATTTTAAATAAAATAAAATTCATCTTTGTAACACAAGTAAATGTTAAATTCAACCATTTTCCATCTTTCACATCCTAATACTCATATCATAATTACCCCCTTCTGCTGTTAAGAAAATATTATTTCGTATCTTTCACATAATAATAATATTTTTGTCGAAATAATCGTAATAATATTTTTATCATAATAATGTTTTTCTCTCTTCTTTTTTAATATCAACAGATATTTTTGTCAATTCTCATTTCTCTTCTTTTTCTCAACATCATAACATTATACAATATTTGACCATAGTCAATTCAATAAAAATCATTAACATCACTATCATAACATCATTATCATAACAACTATTATCATAATAACATTCACCAAAAATTCTTTCACAATGCACATTCACCCAAAATCATTCGTACCACTCAATATTTTACAAAACATCAAAATAGATAATCTTCTCTGTAACAACACTTCTCATATCAACTTCGTTATCTTAATGCACCTTCACACTACGCAAATATTTCTCATTTTTATACAATAAATCAAAACATCGCACCATCTTTTATCATTAATCATTGATCATATAATTAAAAGAAACACTTACAGCTTCACTATACTGGAAACACACTTGTTCATGAATCCCATTTTCAAAATTCCTCTCAGCAGAGTGAATTAATTCTTCAATCAATTGCTCAGGTGTTTTGCTATCATTTATTATATCACTTTATTCATTGATTTGCTCATTTTCTTGTCCATTCTTCTCCATTTTCTCTCGTTCATTCGTCTTTTCCAATTTCTTGTCCATTAATTGTTCTTCTTGCATCACACCAGGTTCTTGTACAGCATGTATTGCCTTTCTATCTTCCTTGCCATTTTTCTTAATTTCAAAATATGATTCTTTTTTATCCATATCAAATTTAAAATGTTTATCCTCTCCATATACTAAATCAACAATTCTACATTCTAGTTTAATATTATTTCCTTATTAATTCTTACTTTCTTACTCACACTTCTCATGAGTCATGATTTAACTTTACCATCTCAACAGAATTCTGAACATCTTCATTCATGACTGGTTTCAAAATCAGACCTTTATTGTCATTTTTTTCTATCATTCTCGGATATTTAGAATATATATTTCCTTTATATTCTCTCTCTAAATTTCCAACCAATTGGCCCAATTGTTTCATATTGTAGAATCGAGCATTTATCAATTTGTTTTTATATAGAGTGAGAGAGTGTTGAAAATCATATTTCATATCTTTCTCATCGACAGATTTTCATCAATAGTTTTAAAATCTTTAAACATTTGATAATGTTCTTATAATAATTTCTAATTCTCATCCATCGTGGTACATTTATACTAATGCATTTGTTTTCCTTTGACATCTAGTACCTAATTAATTTCCACCTTATTCATAGAAATATCTGCCATTTGTTTAGATACCTGAGTTATATAGGTTAAATCATTATTAATTAATTGCTTTCGTTTTAATATTTCTATATCCTTTTGAATTAGTTTCAAGGTTTTACTTAAACTATCTAATCCTTTTGTATTTGACCTTTTTTTTACTTGATTACGTTCACACTATTCGTCGTTTATCTCCTTATTTTCAGGCCTCCTCAAATCTTCAGGTAAATGCTTTTACCTGCCTTCTCAGTTTAAAGGCTCTGAAAGAACACAATTAACTCCATTCGTGGAGTATTATTACCTGCCATTCTCAATGCTTCATTATTTCTTCTTTCTTGTTCTATGTATTCTTGTACCATTACTCTCACATCCTGACTTCTCAAATCCTCATACAACCTATATGCATTTACTTGTTGTCTTCTCTCTGGATACTCTCGAACATTAGTTGATCTTATTCCATTACATTGTCTATTCTGATAGCCAGTCCATACTTCATTCCTATTACTTCCTCTATTCTGGTAATTACTTTGACCTTCATTCCAATTTCTCGTACCATTGCTGTTGCGATTACTATCAGAATTGTTTGTTTCATTTCGATTGTTGAACATCTTGATCACGACGATTTCCAAATGGTCTACTTCCAACTATAGTATCTTGTTTCTTGTTCTCCATACCCAACTCATCCAATTTCTTAACATATGATAGCAGAGGATCTAGACAATTATCATTTAACAACATTAACTCCCATTGGCACTCAGATGGCAAGATCCTTCTTAATCTACTCACTAACTCTCTATCTGATATATTTTCATCAATATTTTTTAACTTGCCTATAAGAGTATATATCTGCTCTTCATAACTTGTAACCAATTTATAGTTGTTTTTTTTAAATCTTATGCTATTTAATTTTTTTTCTACTAGTAAACTCCTCCAGAAACAAACGATAAAAGCTTCTATAATTTGTGATTGATTTCAATCTACACGCCATCCATCCAACAGTAAATCCTCCCATGGATTTTTGTAATAAACTCAACATTATCTCATAATCTGATTTAAGAAATAACAAATACGTGGTTAAATCTCTCAAATATCTTGTTGGACTCACTTCACTGCTGTATTCACGCCATTTTGGTATCTCTTTCAAATCTTTAATGGAAACTTCCTTAGACACTTAAGAATTCAATATCTTCATGAGAGAGTCAATAAATTCTTCCATCCATGATACTTTCCTCATCCCGTCCCATTCCTTGACTTTCATAATTCCCTCTGCTATTACAAACCTGATGTCCACTTTTCTCATAATACTGCTTATTAGTTTGAACATTCCTACCGAAATATCCTACATTATTACTTCTCCAATAACCCAAATCCTTATTTACTTCAACGCTCTCATAGTAATCATCATTCCAATTTCATTGATAATCTGTCTCATTATTAATTCTCTGATATTGTCTCTCCTCTGTAACTACGCAGTTTTGGTTGGTCGCTACATATCTTACCCTCTCCCCTTTTTTTGTATTATTTTCTTTTCCTTTTTTATGTTAATATTTTCTCGGCAATATTTTTCGTCTTCGGCTTTTATCAAAGAATTTATTTGTCCACATATCAAAGAAGCCAAGCCATATAGAACATCTTTTGATTGTTATTTGGCGGGACTATTTTATCTTATGTTTTTTTCATTTATTACTTGATATTTTCTTTGCTTATTTTATTTGTCATTTTCTTTAACAATCTTTCTTTCGTTAAAAATCTTCGTAAACAGTTAAAAGGATCTGATTGTTGGTTCATTTTATCAGAATCTGTTCAGCTGAGCCACGCCCCCTTCCTCTCCCGGTTGTCAGTTTTGATTCTTCTCTCTGATTGGCTGATTCCGTTCAGTAGTTGCAAGGAAGCCGTAAACGAGGAAAAGCTGCACTGAATTTATGCTGCCTTTGTAAAGATTATAAAATGCAATATTTGATGCAGCATCGTATCTAAAGGTTTAGGATTGCTAAATGCAGTTTATATTTGAAGAATAACGTCGTTTTGGTAGCGGTTCCATCGTAAGTCTTTATGTAGAAGCTGTAAATGAACTTCGGCCGCCAGCGGTTTGAATCGTCCAAGATTGATTCCCCTGAAGATCATTCAGGAGGATTTTGTGAATGTGATCGTAGTGTGAAGTGGTTTGTTTTTGGTGTTTGTATGTGCAGTGAGTTCCCCTTGTTTATTGAATAAATATAAAATCTTCATTTTGTGGTTCTAAACCCCTTTCTTCTGCGTGTGTGTGAATAGTGTTTCAGTGAATTTATTAGCATGATGGTGGATTGTGGTTTTGTGTGCGGAAGTATGTGTGAAATTACTGCTTAAATTTGATGGGCAGCGGGGGCTGATTCATTCCAGGTAATGTATGGTTAATTTTTCGAAATTGCTCTTTCTCTCACTAAATCCAAGTCTGTTCACATATATGTTTAGAGCATGAAAATTCAGCACAGTAAATATGGTTTGTGTACGTAGAATATTTACCTTGCACTACAGTTAGTGCCACTCTTTGAATGCACGGCATTTTTCCCCTAAGCATTTTGGCTTACTTTTGCGTTGCTGGTATGTTTTAAATAGCTTGAAATTACTACGATATATCGGTGTGTCAAACATAAGATTTTAAAGATTCGTAATGTTTATTTTAATAGCTAGAAAAGTTCAAATCTTCGTCGTTACGTTTGCCAACCGTAGGCCATTTTCGCCCATATAAATTTGTATTGTAACTTCTTATCTAACCCGATCATAGTTACTACGTTTGTATGATCAGAGCGGAGGTAAGGCTATGAAATGCAAAATTACATATAAATTTGCTTGATGTCAATTTCTTTGAAACATTAATCGTAAATTAATGCCCAGTAGCTGCATTGCTTGTAAAACAAAAATCTTTTCGTTGAAAGAAGTATTATTTTTCCTGTAATTTTAGAAGTTCTTCTTAACTGTGCTAAAGTATAGTGTGTTTAACATGTTTAAAAACAATCTAATCTTTTTGGAAATTAAGTGTGCGAAATCTTGCTTCTGTACCAGAAAGCTTTTGCAATAATTTACCGTTTCGATATGTGTAATAACAGAATCTTTGAAACTC
>JAGDQP010048742.1:0-14675 GCA_022664845.1 Lepisma saccharinum
AATGATTGGTCACCTAGAATTATACCGAATGAAAGAATGTTCTCTTTTGCTTGCAGGCTGTTGGGTTCTTAACTCTCCTCAGATGCAGGCTATGTCAACCGGAGATACTAATTTGAATTACGACGATATTATTAAGTTGAAAGCTAAAGGGGAGATTATTCTTATTGATGTGAGAAACGACGATGAAGTGAAGGCAACGGGAGTTCTTCCGGATGCCATGCATGTTCCATGTAAGTAGTAAAGTAATCTCTAGAAATCTGTAACAATTTGAGTTTTTTTTTTTTTCTTGTCGACTTGTCACTTTGTATTTGAGATCTCTCTTTTTCTGTGTGTAGAAACTTACATGTACAGTGGAGGAGAAAGTGGAGTACCCTTTGTGCTTTGTAGGGACTTAACTGTTTTGTAAGGAATGTTGAATAATAACTAAAGTATCGTCCCCGTAGTATTCCATAGTACATATATATTCGTAATTCAAATTTTTCTCATGGTTCCTCTTAACCCACATTTGCATTTAAAAGTAATTAAAAAAATCATATAGCTTTGTTTCAGTATAAAGTGAGTTTTCCAATTCTTGTACCATTATTTCCTCACGAGAAATAAAATTAGAAGATAAATAACTATTGGAGAAAACAGACAACCTGGGAAATTTTGAATTACAAATTGATCCAGTTTTATCAAGTTTCATCATGAAGATCCTGTTACTGGGTAGACGGTGAGAAAACAAACTGGACTATCCTCTGAATCATCTGAAGCCTTAAGGCTTGTGTAAAACAACAATCCCTAACGCTAGATGTCAGCACTACCTCTCTAATGTATTCTCTTCGTTTCGCGAAGTTGCAATGCTGCTTCTATAAATTCAAGCCTAGAGAGTTCATAACCATTTCAACAGTTTCTTCCGTTCCATTTTTTGTTCATTGTTGATACAGCTTCTTTTGTTGTTGTGAATATCTAAACCTTCAGGCAGTATTGCTGTTCCATTGTTGATAGTATAGTTGCAGTGCTTGGCAACAGTAGTTTTGCTAGTTTGTAAACTTGTAACAGCTTCCTCGGAGCATTAAAGCAGTAAACAGTACTATTTTCTTCTTTTTGTACTTCATACAATGTGTCTACTATTTTAATGCTCCGAGGAAGCTGTTATAAGTTTTAAAACAGCGAAACATTAGGTTTTTATCACACATAATTCATTGAGTGATCGCCAAGCATTTCTGTTAAACCCTTTCTTTACCTGTGGACAATTTTCAGACAGAAAATGTTGTTGCTGCTTTCCTGTCGAAGTCCCAACTTTCAAGAGTTTTCTCAACAAATTTTGGATATCTGTATATCCTAGCTGGTGCACATTTTAACGTATATTCTCTTTAATCGTGTATAGTAACATTTGTTTAACTTCGTAGCATATTATATAAGTTAGTACATCTATTTCTTGTTTTATTATTTTATATCGTAGTATTGTTAACAAATTGTAAGTTTAGATATTAATCCCCTTTACACAAAGGTCTTGTAGGTGGCAATATGTTGAAAAATGAAGTAGTGACCTAAAATAGATCCTGTATCTTCTAGTTACCGACCGAGTGCTGTACCATTGACCTACCACTGTTGTGACCAATCTGTGCACATGGAGTATTTCACGTGCTTCAACTGAATCAGCGATGTCTTTGATGTAGATGTAGTTCAGACACCTTCACTACCTGCCGGGATTTTTCTGCATTTCGTGCAGTGTAAACAAATTAGAAGTTAATTACCACGAAAGCCTTCAATAACCTCGGAATGACCGAGTTCACGGGTTCAAGTCCTGCTGCGTCAGTTGAACGGAGTAGATCAGAGCTAACTTTATCAAAAACTGTAGGTCCCGTCCTTAGAAGCTCACCAGCTCGTTTAGGTCGTTAGTATCAAATGAAACGGAAACCGAGTTGCAGTGATTTGTTTGTTTCTTACGACTCTCAAATATAAGTACGGGTAATTTGAAGCTTGGATGTAAGTTCACCGATATTTTATTTTATTGTATAGTACTTGTTTGAGGCAATTATATAATAGTGCCAGGAAATTAAAAAAAAATATGTATAACTCTTTGATTTTAAGGAAGAATTACAGATGCAAATTTCATTATTTAAAATAAAGATGGAGTCAGATAAAGTAGATTGCTTCATTAATATTATTGGCATTAGTTTTGTATGTTTAAACATACTGTATTGTATTGCAGATAGAAGAAGAAAGCTTAGTTTTTATTAACATTAGATTTCAACAACCGAAGAAATATAAATTTTGGTAGCAACTTCCTGTGATGTAAAGGTTGGGCGTTGTCTAGTCTGCTATTATTTGCCCTCGCAACATTGTAAGAAATTTGGTTTCGAACTGTTCAGTTTTGAGCGTGTTTTTTATCCTATAAATTATTGGTGTCCATCGCATTATGCTCTCTATACTTACAGCAGACATAATTACTCCAGTACAACAGTTACTTTTCTTTTCTAGTGGGAGAACTAGAGCAGGCACTAAAGATGCCAGAAGGACAATTTAAACAAAAATATCATGCAGCCAAACCATCCAAAAATGATCGAGTGGTGTTTTCATGTAGATCAGGCAATCGCAGTGAAAAGGCTTTAAAGTTGGCGGTGTCTTTAGGGTATCCGAGGTAAGGAGGCATTTGTTTTTCTATTGCTTGTCATCCATAGCAACAGATAATTAATTACTGTGTTGTAGAGTATTTTTGGTAATAAATATAACAATTTGTAGTGCACTCCCTGTTGTGTTAAGTGGTATGTTATTTGGAAAGTTTACGGTACGGGATATAGAGACGAAGGTTATATTAAAAAGTACTTGATAAACTCTACAATCTGTATTCAAGTGTAAGCCTCCCTCTAGGTCACTAAAAGTCCCCTAATTTTATAAAACTGTCACTAAAGTCACTTTTTTAATAAATAATCAAAGTCATAAATACTTTAAAAAAAATAACTTCGAATTAAGTCAGATATATGAGCCAATTTAAGATTGAGTGTAGTAATCTAATACCCTTTTAATTAAGAATTGTATGGAATAATGTGTTTAACGTTTTGGTCAGTGTTTTGGGTGTAGCTTTTGGTTATTGATACAGAGCAAGGTGTTCAAACTTGTTCATCGAATAATTTGTTCCTATTCACAAGTCAAATTGAATATAAAAATTAAGTAGCTGCATTACAAAGTAAATTATACAACTGTCGTTCCTATTATTGGCTAGTTCATTGTTTCTAGTCAAAACCAATATGAAATAATTTACAGATTAGTGTTTGTTCGTTTTGTAACAAAGTTGAAAAAGAAAATCACTGAAATGTGAAAGCCGTATCGCATACAGGATTTTGTGGAAATTTTGCAAAAGTGGTAAAAAATATTCTGAAGCTCTTTTTTAATATGTACAAAGTAAGCACTATATATCGCAAGTTTTAATATTTTCTCTGTAGACTAGGTAATTTTCTACACTTGCAAAAGCAAGTATTAATGCCTAATTTTAATATTAGTTGTTGAAATTATATTGCATTTATTGCAACAAATAAAACATTATAGCTGCAGTCTTAACCGGCCTTGTCTTGGTTGGGAATATTCTTAAAAAAAAAAAAAAAGTGCGTGTTACTTAGTAGCGTACTCTGTAATGTTGATTGACGTAAAATCAGTAACTGAGTTACTCACTTCATAGTTGCATGCAAATGAATATATGAAGAAATAAAATGTATGTAAATACACTAAAAGTGGCCCTTTTTGGTCCCTTTTTACTTGGAAAAGTCAGTACAAAGTCACCTTTTCTAATAGTTTGGTCACTATTTCAACTAATTTCACTTTGCATTCTTGGTGGAAGGCCTAAAAGTGCAGTTATAGATAGCTTGGAATGAGATAATACAGAGGGAGAATATATTTTTCGACCTTAAAGTTAGTAGAGAGGGATTCGACATTTTTTTATTGAAACCGTGACTTTGTCTGTATGAGGAAATACCTCGAAATATCTAGGGACTTCTTATTGTGTTAAGGGTTCCACTTTTGGCAGCATAGTCATTTGTTATTTCTTTCCGTGACCGTGCCATTGGCGAAACGTCGCCACTTTTTTGCTTGTGTGTGAAGTCTCTGTACACCTGTCCGTATATCCAAATCATGTAACATTTTTTCAGTCTTATTTTATCATTTATATATTCCCGTTTTGGGCTTCCTTTGTTCCGACCAGATGCTGACTATACCCTTTCTTTGTCCACTGTGTTTCTCCGTCATTCTTTCCTGAACCTTCCCGCCACGTTCCTTGTACTATTTAGTCTTCTGGTGGATATTGCCAAGATTTATTTTAATATTTATGTAACATGAATGCAGTGCTCACACGTATCATTTTTCAAACAAATATTCCGCTTCTAGTGTATTGACAAAAAATTAATCAGCTCGTATTTGTTCGTTTATTATTTGTATGAAATTCAAAATAGAAAAGAAAGCAAGTCTGAAAATAATGTACATTACTCTGTACGTTACAAAGTACATGAGTTCATAGAGGAAAAACTTAAAGCTATGGGGCTAAGCTAAAGGACAAAGTTGAATCAATTATGAAAATGATGTTCGTGTATTTTGTGTGTTTGTTACCGAAAACAGGTGTGTATTTATTTATTTTCTTTCTTTCGTTTCTTCCAGGGCCGCCCACTATGCAGGTGGTTTTCTGGATTGGGAAAAACACACACAAAAACCTGAATCTTCGTGAAAGGGAACAAACGTAGATTTTTAGTACCGGCATTGTGCGACTGAGCTATATACAGTATAATTACGTGCGTGAACAACTCCTCTGTTAATTTTGCAAGTAATACTTGTTAACATTTTCGGCATTATTCTTAAGCCATCGACCGGAGCTATTACGTAGAGAAAAAAGATACAAGATATCGATAGATTTGTAAAGAAACTTGCATCATTATTTCTGTTAGGTCGTCCTTTAATACAGATAGAAATATTCTCAACAAAACTTGGTCACCATTCTTGGACACCTTATTGCTTCAAAATAAATAAAAACTTCCCTTTAGGCCAATTCAACTTTATTATGCCATTAATGAAAACTTCCCTTCATTAGGTATTGCTATTATCTATATAGATAAATCTGAAATATGGTTTGTTTGAACACGATACAAATCTGCATGCGTACATTGATTTCCACCAAATTTAGGTGGGTTCAGGAGCAGGTCGTTCAGGTATTTTAAATCACCGGAAGTGTCTATGCTGCGAGTTAATTAATAAAAATAGTAATTCCATTCTTGGTAACAGTGAAATAAATACGTTGTTTGGATGTTTCATTTCGAATGTGAATTAAATAAATAGTTGATGTTATTGATAAATTAATGAGTAAATTTGAAGAAAGTGTAATACGTTAGATGTGGGTAAATAGTAGTAGTTGTAAGAGTAGTAGTAGAACTGTTAGTGTAGCCAACATCTTTTATCGACCCCGCACCAACGGGCGGGCAAATCAGCTAGTAAACTGTAATAATGGCAGCACTGTTTACTGCATTTGTTAACGTCACAAGATGGTGGACACTCATCTCGCAGATCGAGTTTTTCTTTCTGTAACTTTCCTGTCTCTTCTCTTACGTAATAGCTCCAGTCCGTGGGTTAAGAATAAAGCCGAAATGTTGAGCAAGAATTTATTGCAAAAAAAAATAAAGTAGTTGTTCACGTAAGTAATTATTATAAATAGATTGTAGTGTTTATATGGGAAGGCAAATTAGGGACATTATTTTCAGAGATCTGAATTTATTTTCTCAGATCTCGAGTTGTTATTCTGTGTTGTTATTGCTTTTGTGCTTCACTTCTGTTGGGAATATACTCTTTTCTTAGAAAGAAATCACAGACTGTTTTGTATTTTTGAGAAATGATGAATATATATGTATACGAAATATGTATATAAATAATTGTAATTTGACTTAAACCCGTGTAGTATGTGTAATTTCTTACCTACCTTTTAACTCGCAAGTTCATCGCCGCAGTAACAAACGTTCGCCATTGGATTCTATTCTGGGCAACATCAAGCCAGTTTTTATTTTGAACATCTATGTCTCAAAGATCTCTTCTAATATTGTCATCCCAACGACGTCTCGGTCTTCCCAAAGGCCTCTAGCTTTCGTGATTTCATTATTCTTATAATGTCGAGTGAATCCTACAGTTTGTGCAGTTTTTTTAATATGCAGTCTCCTCCATTTTCCAGTCAGCTCGCTCCGTGTATCTTTCTCAAAACCTTATTTTCAAACACACGTAATTTGTTCAGCTGCCAGGGTTGAACTCCAATTTTCGCAATCGTATAGTATTACTGGCAAAATAACTGTTCAGTATATTTTTTTCAGTTTTCTTGATATTAATCGGGAGGTTAGGAGTTTCTGGACTGAATAGAAACATGGGTTGCCCGATGCTAAGCGACTATTTATTTCTATCGTGATCTCGTTCTTGCTAGTTACATATGCTCGCAGGTATTTAAATTTGTTTACTGTCTCTATGATCTCATTCTTAATTGCTACGTGTCTATTCCCTTCATCCTGTGTGTTTTGGCTTGTTATCATGTATTTTGTTTTCTCGACGTTCACCTGTAGACCTATCTCATTGCAAGCGTCTACTAAAACATCGGTGTTACTTTGTAGTGCATCTATATCGTCCCCTATTAAATCTACATCATCCACGTATACGAACAGTTGGTTTAAGCTATTCAATGTTAATCCCTTTTTGTCCTCTTTTATTTTTAGAATCGCATATTCTAACGCAAAGTTAAACAGTAGTGATCACCATGTTTCAATCCGCTACGATTCTCGAAACTATCTGACATATTATTGCCTACACATATGCTGCTAATGGGGTCGCTGAGACACATCCTCACTAGCCGAACATTTTTTTTTTTCGGAATTCCAAATTGTGCCAGGATATTTTAATTTTTTCCGTTTCAGAGTCATATGCTTTCTTAAACTCTATGAACAACTGGTGAACCGTCCCATTGTATTCCCGCTTCTCTAATATTTGTCTCAAAGCACAAATCAGATTCAACGTAGATCATTTTTTTTCTAAATCCAGATTGGTGATCTCCAATTATTTCAAATACGTACCCTGAGGCGTGTTAGCAGGCCATTAACTCAACACTTTGTAATATGTTGGGAGTGAAGAGTTTCCGCGGTAATTATTAGTCAGATTTATTGCCTAGTTTTGTAAATCGGAACTATTAACTGAATTTTTCCATCCCTTTGGAAGCTCCTCTTTTTTCCATAAAGCAGTTATCAATTTATGTAGTTCCTTGACTAGTGCTGTTCCTCCCGCTTTAATTAATTCGGCTGGTATATAGTCAATCCCTGGTGACTTGAAAGTTTTCAATTTCTTTATTGAAATTTCGACCTCTGTTGCTAGATTCGGGTATGGATTTCAAACTTCTCCGGTGTGTACATTAAGAAGCTTGTCAAAATAGCTGTTCCATACATCGAGAATTGTTGTCGGATCCGCGTGAAGATCTCCACGTTCATTTCTAATCATCCCTAACATTGGCCGGTAACCTTTTCTTAACGAGTTTAGCCCCTTGTATAGATCTGTAATGTTATTTGCCTTACTGTTTCCTCTATCCTCTGAATTTTCTGCGTTACATATTTTCGCTTTATGCTTTTCTAAACCCGGGTGTTGTTCGCGTTACTGTAGTGGTTTGCATTTGCTTCGGTTTTATTGTTTAACCATCGCTGCCTTGCTTGTTTTCGTTACTCATGAAACTTAATGCATTCATCATCAAACCAAGACTTGTTTTTCTACCGTTTCTTCTCGCCTACATGTTCTTATGCTGCGCCCTTCACAGTGTCGCGAGTTGCGTCCCACATCTTATTCACATCAATTTCATTGCTATTACTCAGCAATGTCATATCATCATTATTACTCAAGTCGGCTAAGATTTCGATTTGGTAATCTGCCTTTACACCCGAGTTATCTAATAGTTTTACTTCGAATTTTCCTGCTTGCGATGCTCAACATTTCTCTAATTTTTGTGATCACTAATTGATAGTCGGTGTCGTCTTCCGCTCCTCTGTACGCCCTAACGTGCATTATGTTGGTATGTCTTCTATCTACTAATACGTGATCAATCTGGTTGTGTGTTTTGCCATCCGTAGATACTCATGTGTATTTGCGTATATCTTGGTGTTCAAAGTACGTACTCATTACTTCTAGATTTTACGATATGGCGAAGGCCATCTGTCTTTCTCCATTGTTGTTGCTCTTTCCGTGAAGACTTGATTTACCTATAGTAAGTCTAAAACTTTCTTCCCTGCCTACGTTTCCATTGAATTCCCCCAGCATAATATTTTGGTAATCGGTCAAACAACCTATCTAGCTCATCGTAAAATATATCTTTGTCGTTATTATCAGCTTGCACCGTGTTGAGCCATCGAGTGTGTATCGTAATATAGGATAGATTTACGTTCACGAATTCTACATATGGACTGCTGAAACGATGCTGTTCTTAATGAGGAATCCTGTTCCAAACTTTGATGACTGAGTTCCCCCGTAGTAGAAAGTGTATTTGCCCTATCGGATGTTATTTTGACCCTCTCACCGGACTTCCTGTATCACTAGTATGTCCAGCCCGTACTTTTCACTCTCGCGTAGCACAGTCTGAAGAGCGCCCGTTTGGTATTAAGTTTGTACGTTCCTCATTCCTAACCAAGTATCGTTTTTAATCCTGTTCACGGAGCTGCCTGAAGCAGTCTCCGCCCGGAGTTCAGAATGGGGGACTAATTGAAGGGTGTGAGGCAAAAACATGGTAACCCACAAATGTTTATTTTTTGAGTTATTCAGCACCCGATAGAAAGGAATCATACCGCGTCGTTTAATGTTGTCCGACTTCAAATTGTGCTCCAGAGATGGCAGCAATATTTACTTCTGGTAAGCCTATTGTAACATTTTGGGATTCATAAGATGGTAACCAACAATTAAGATGGTGGGAAACGAGGAGCAGTATACCAGCTTGCCACTAAAAAGGAAAAGAATTTGTAAATTAAACATTTCTTACAGCGAGTTCAGTGAAAAGATTTATTCTTGAGTGACTTAGGTAGCGAATATTATGGTATAAATAATAAAACATGGTAACCCACACAGCAGCATGAAAAATGGAAATTCGGTATTTTGATTTGGTACAATTATTTTAAGCCTTTATGTATAGCTTTACGTGAAAAATCAGCTTTCAGCCAATGAAAATGACTTGTGCATCAGTAAAAATCGAATTTCTTAAAAGTTTAACATTGTGGGTTACCATGTTCTTGCCTCACACCCTTCAATTTACCTAAGGAATATTTTACCCTAGGAGAACTCATAGAACCAGTTGTTACTATTTCTACAAAAAATGAAATATACCAAAAATATAATCCCTTTTTTTTTCGTTCCGATATAAATCATATGAACATAAATTTCCAATCTTAGCAAGTTGTAAGGTTGAAGCTAAGTTTTACAGGCAACTTCAGTTTTCTCTTTGAACACTTGCAGTCGGTTTCTTTGACATACAACATGAGCGGTGACCTAATCCTGAGACGCAACGAGATTGTACAAGTCTTTAGTATTGTAAGGTCATATCAGCATCAAGAAATGGTGATCTCAAAATCACAGTGAGATGGATGGAATAAATTGAGCCAGTGTATAAATTAGCAGCTCTTGGTCAGTACACGACACGCCGACTGTTTGTTGCACTTAGGTGGTTTTATTTTTGATCTTAGCAAAATGTGGTTAATTTTAGTTCGTTCAAAGTTTTTATTGATAGTAATATAGCATATTGTGTTGTGGCCCATTTCTTTCTCCTGTTACCTGTACCTTTATCTTGAGATAAAAGATGTTATACGTATTGCGAAATGTTCGGTTTGAACAGTGACTAGGTATTGAAGGTGGACCTGAATCCCAGATTGGGTAAGTCAGTCACTTAGAATTGAGGCTGCTGGATGTAATTAAAAATCCCTTCCTTCACCCTGAGGCGATAGAACTCACAAGGGAAGTACTCATAGGCGAACAAAATAATTTGCTGGAAGTACATATTAAATGAATTTCCTTGCTGTACTGAAGCTATTAAAGTAAACTTTAGCTGCAAAACGGTGACCTCCTACTGCGGAACCAAGGTCAAACTTAGCCGCAAAGGTAATTCTAAAGTCAAAATATATCATGTTACTAACCAGACTTAGATGATCATAATCAAAACATTAGTCAATTAGTGATGTTGCGTGAGAAATGGGCAACATTTCGTGCTATATTAGTGGCATGTCCGCCATATTTTGAAATTCACCATATTGGATTCTGGTAAGTTTTCTTGAATAGGAAGGTGGCCATATCACTCATATGACACAAATTAGCAGCAGAAGGGCAATGGTGAAATTAGTTTTAAGGTATATTCAGTAGTTTTCAAGTTATTAACAATCAAATTATTTGTAAATATTTACGAAATGTGTGGAGTAGGATAATTCCGTCGTACTGGCTGATAATCATTGCGTTATGATGCTTATTTTTAATGCATCATATGCGGCAGTGTAAACCAAGGGGACATGAATAAATTACTAGCAACAGAGGCTCTATAAGTTGGGAGTTAATTCCATATATGCTTTCACGTATGCTGCTTAAAACGGTGTTCATATTATAAATACCAATAAAGTTCTTTTATTTTGGCTGCAAGTTTTGTTTCAACTGTACATCCTTGATCAGATGATCACACACGTTTTTACGGACACTCAAAATTGAAAAAGTTTCCCGCTAACAAATAAAGACTGAAGTAATATGCCATCATTAAATATAGATTCTTAGGATGTAACTTATGGTTAACTTAGTAATATTGATGTGCATTTCATTCATTTTTAAACTATTAAATGGGCCACAGTGGCTCAATGGCAGAGCGCTCATCTCTGCTGTTTGGGGTCTTCGGTTCGATCCGTACTCATGCCATGTGGGTTTTCTCAGGGTTCTCCCACTTTCTTCATTCCACCAATTCTCCTATCATTAATAAATATTAAATGCAAAATGAGACGACCTTGTTTACTAAAGCATTTACAGGATACAAAAACAAACTCGTGCAACACTTACACATGCTAACCGAGTTCATTACATTGTCAGTATAAACGTGGTGAAGATACTAGTCCATGTAGTAGTTAATGTTTATTATTTCGAAATGTACTTATAGTGGAGGAGGAGGTCTAAAATAAGGTCAGGTTTGTACGTAAAGAAGACATTATAGCAAAATAGTAAGCTGAAAGGCAGATATGAATTTCTTAATGTAGTAAATTTTGTGTTTCAGTCAGGAAATATCTTGGTACTTCTGTTGCCTGATTATAGGCATATTTGTTTATTTCCAGGGCTGCCCATTATAAAGGTGGTTACGTAGACTGGGAAGCACATACCAAAAAGAAGTAAATGGTTAAAGAGAGAAAGAGAAGGTTTAAATCCAAGTGAACATACAGAGGGAGAAAAGTTGACAGAATTAATTTCTCATTTTACTGAGATTTTCTTAAAAAGAATATTGCCGTCTCTTCGTTGTACATGGCAAATTATTCTTTCCTTATTGTTATTAAATATTCCAAAAAAACTACACATTTCTTTTTTCGATACCGTACGTAGAAATTCTATCTATAACTAGATGTAAAATAATATATTTATACTTGTGCTACGGAGTTGGCTTTCAATTTTATGTTTTAGTGGTGGAAACGGCTTATCATTAAGTGCATATATTTTGAATCTTTAAAATAAAACCTATTAATGTACAGACGTATAAATAGATTGCATATAGTTGGAATTAACATTTATTTATTTATTTATTAATATTTAACTTGGCTCAGTGTTTTAATGTGACACTTCTTGTAAGTTTTTCTCAAGTAATAGTAAAATGCACGCGAATTAGATTATGAACTTTATAATTTACCTTTCCCTGGCTGGATAAAAACACAACCTTTGTTATAAAAGTTCCTTTACTGACGCTGTTTATAAAATCACCTTAGCAGCTAATTATTATTTTTCCCTTAAGAGCAGCTGCCTTCGCTATTGATACTCTGCTGCCAGCATTTCTGAAGGTCTTGCAACCAAGCTGAGAAATCATCATGTAGTATGCTCATCCGTCT
Organism: Lepisma saccharinum; assembly: GCA_022664845.1. NCBI lineage: Eukaryota > Metazoa > Arthropoda > Insecta > Zygentoma > Lepismatidae > Lepisma > Lepisma saccharinum. The sequence goes on from JAGDQP010048742.1 coordinate 12,072, forward strand.
CAGGTTTTTGGATAACTGCAGTGTCCTTATATCGTCTTTCTTTCAGCCGAAGGGAGCTGGAAATCGCACTGTGATAGACAGGAGCCGATAGGCATCATTAGGGGGGCGCGGGCGCTTTTTCCAACAAGGGCCACCAGCATCTCAATATCACAAATCAAGTTGCGCAGTTTTCTTTCTACAGTAAGCCAATACTCAATAGTATTAACAATTAACAAATAAAACTTTTTATTCTTTTATCAGCATATCATTCTGAATAGTTCAAACTATTGCACACAGTTCAAGGAATACGTATACTCTATTACAAAATTAGCAGATGCTACAGCGTCTATCACTTTTCATTCGAAACATTCTCTAACAAATCTTTTTCAATAGACATCAACTTAAATGTTTCAAATCTTCCTGAGACATGGTACTCCTTAACCCATTTTTAATCTATTTCACTTTTGAAAAACTCCTTTGCTCTTCTTTTATAGAATCATTGAAAACTTCTTTACTGAATTTCTTGGGTGCAAACACGATAAATCAGCCCATAAAGAATCTTGCATCTCGAAGAAATACTCGAAATTACCGTATCCAATATTGTATTGAATGCTTCGATGCAGTACCTGGTCATTGGACCAGTAGCTTCATCTTCTCATACATAGGGAAACATCACTTTGCACCTCCGAAGGCGAGTTGTCGGCAGCTCAGTAGAAACAAAGAAATCACATCTTAATTCTTCAAATCTGTTCTTGCCCCATTCTGCAAATCTTAACGCTGCATTTTTAACTAATTGAAAATCAGCTCTCTGCTCTTCCAGTTGGGACAGAGTAGTCTGCACCATTGGATATGACTGCAATAGATCAGCACCCTGTGTTTGGAGATAGTTTGACAGAGATGTCGTCACTTAATATTCTCATGAATACTGCTGTCAGAATTGTTTTGAACTTGAGGAGACCTTCTATATATCCTCCTGCTTTGCAAATCAAGAGTGTTTGGCCCACCATCTTGTTTCCGCAATAACTGTCAGACGCCTTTGTTGACGCTTGATCTTCCAAATGTTCATTCGCAGATAAGACTCGCGTATAAATACCGCACAGTCATTTATCAGAACAAGCAATGACACAGAATCATTGCAACTTTTTGTCGCATCACATACGACAAGATTGAGTATGTGAGCATAACACCACACGTGTAACTTATAAAAACTAAAAATAAATGGAAGAAAGGTTGAGTAACAAGGGATATAAAAAATCTTAGTAGAATTAAAAGACAGATTTTAAGTGAAATTCAACAATCAAAGTTTGATGAATTATATAAGAAACGTTTTTTTAGCATGTTATAAAAAGCAAATAAAAAAGCTAAGTGTAACTACTACACTAATAAAATCATGCGAACTAACAACAGAACACGGATGATCTGGAATGTTGTAAAATAAAATGTCCAAATTAATGACAAAAGAACACACCCTAACATAAACTTAAATATAAATGGAACAATAATAAAAGACCCGCGACAAGTAAGCGAAACCTTAAACAAATACTTTACAGAAGTTGCAGAAACTGAACAGTAACGTATCGGCCTTACAAATACTGCAAAAATATCTAAACCGAGGAATTCGAACACTATATATATTATGCCTATAACCGAAAGTGAAGTGTTTAACGAAATTCAAAGTCTCAAAGAAACTAAATCAATAAGTGATGAATTTCCAGTGAAAATAATTAAACAAAATAACGTATACCTGACACCTATTCTAACTTACCTATACCTGAGCAATGATACCTTCCCTTCCCAATTAAAAGTAGCAAAAATAGTACCAATTTACAAAAAAGGAGATAAATCGCTTGTACAAAACTACAGACCTATATCTTTACTTCCTATATTTGGTAAGATTCTCGAAAAACTAATAAAAAAAAAGATTAATAGGATTTCTAATAAAACATAACGTATTTTGCGACGAACAACATGGATTTCTTTCCCAGAGAAGCACAACAACTGCAACTTACACCTTCATTGACTATATTCTACGGGCTGTGAATGAAAAGGAATTAGTTTTTGGTTTATTCTATGACCTTAGTAAGGCCTTTGATCTTGTAAATCATCAAATACTGCTTAAAAAACTGGAACACTATGGGATTAGAGGAAAGGCATTACAATTGCTCCAATCCTACCTAACAAACAGAAAACAAGCAGTTGAAGTCACGCACAATACAGAAGGGAAACAGACAAAGCATATTTCAATACAAATGACAATCCAACATGGTGTTCCACAGGGATCAATTTTAGGACCCTTATTATTTTTACTGTACATAAGTGATCTTCCTACCCACATAACACAAGGGTAGGTAATTCTATTTGCTGATGACACGAGTATCATTGTTAAAGGAAAATATATAAATGACTTACGCGCAAATATTAGTAGAACATTAGAACAAACTAAAACTTGGTTCGACAGTAACAGTCTGATACTAAATGACACAAAAACACAATACATACTCTTCCATACAAAACAAAATACTGTAATAAAAGATATTAAAAATTACGCAGCTTTCTTAAATGTAAACATAAACACCGAAACAACGTTTTTAGGAATAAAAATACACTAAAATCTTAAATGGAGCA
>JAGDQP010048743.1:0-14675 GCA_022664845.1 Lepisma saccharinum
CTTTTTTAACATAACATCTTGAAAACATCAATCCCCTTCTAAATACTGTCCATTAGACGATATGCACTATTCACAACGATTTTCCTCTGTTCGAACATTCTTTATATATTTTTCTGTTCGAATGTTGTTAACTACATTCAGTATTTTTTCTTAGCGTCTTCTAAGTCCTGAAAAGGCTTTCCCTTTAGGGTTCTTCATTCTTGGAAATAAGACCTCGCTGTGGTCCTACGTTGGACGAATAAGGGGAAGGTACGGAAACCGTTACCATGTCGTTTTTCCTCCAAAACTGGTTCATTTATTGTCCATGGAAGACCAGTCCTGAAAAAAACTTTGTCGCAGTGCGTCTATTTGTCCTATCATTATATTATCATCAAAAGTATCAAAGTTTTTAATATGAAAAACATTTCTTTTGTTTGTATCCTATGGATCAGGGACATTTGACAATCTCTCTTTCATAGACCAACGAGGCTGTCAATCATTCTGTATACAAAGGTAAAAATATCAACGCAGCGTAGTATCGCCATTTCGTTGAACATCATCACTTTCGGCTGTGCGCCACAAGCTCCATACTCTCTGGAGAAAATAATCTTACATGACAACGCACGATTTCATGTAACTTATTAAACTATTTCAGCGTTATACAGGTGACATTCGGAGCACTTGCAAAATCCTATGTATTACCCCTACATGAGTACGTGTGATTGCTAATTGTTTCCATGGTTGAAACAACCCCTGAGAGGTATCAGGGGTTCTGATATTCCATCAGTGCTCTCTGATACTCCATCGCTGTATCAGCCGAAACTGACAGAATCCTACTACTCCCAGAGGTTTGAAAAATGTTCTACACGGTGATTATACTGAAGGGATGTGAGATAAGTTTGCATGTTAATACAATACCTTCCTTCTACTACCTATATTGCTACTATTCTATTTATAAAACTCGTATTTACATACCGAGCCGCCGTAGCTCAATGGAAGAGTGTTGGCGTAGCATGCGGGATGTCCTGGGGTCCATCCCAGCGGCCTACCATTCTGACTAAGGTTTTTTCGAGGATTGTTCCTGTCACACCAGGCAAATGCTGGAATGGCACCTTGAACATAGGCCCTGTCCGACACCTTCCCGAATCTTTCCCATCCCTTATCTCGGCCTGAGCCATAGATGTCTAAAGGCCATATATACAATAAAATTCAATTCCATTCGTATTTACATGTTTCTAGTGTAATAATTTGATGTATTTTTTATGGTCTACTCCGGATTGTTGTTTTAGTACGATGTTAATGTGAATGCAACTAATTGTAATTCTAATTTCAACACAATATTTCACCTGTTGACTATTGTAATATACCGTCATTAAGCGCCAATCTAAGAAATATTTGAACGATTTATCATTAGTTTTATCTAATTTTCCTTCCCGATCATATTCTTTACCTGTAGTTCCTCATATATCTTCACATAATATTTACCAAGTTTACAATATATGAAAAACAGTTTGTAGTTTTAGTTTCCTGCTAATATTATGCTTTCTTTCTTGCAGCACGTGTTGCCAGTCTCCGACATTGTTTTATTGTTTCCTTGAAAGTTTATTTGATAAGACAGCAGCATCTAGTGAGCAAATATAAAATTTATATTTATCTTTTATAAATAATATATATACATATCGACAGATCCATGACACCAGCCTGCACCTCCACAACTTACAAATCTATTGTGGTTATTCTTTTGTTCTTAAAAGTATTTTGTTTGAACCAAAATATTTTTCTTAAATGAATGAAGGGGTCTGATGTAACAACGCCTTAGCTGTGACATTTGAAGATGTCTGTTTTGTTATTATATACATATTATTAGTTTGTGCTTGCTAGGCCAGCATTTGAGTTTCCACAGAACATAAGGTGGGACATACGTTGGAAAAAGGCCTCCACTTCTATACTTGATACCTAAATATTAAAAAGTTTATGAACTTTCTTGTGTTTAGAGTCATAAAATTAAGACTTTTTACATTATCACAATGATAATACACGGTCGCAGGACACGTCAAGTTTTATATTGAAAAGAGTTGTTAGAAAACGCAGTGACAGCATTTTCGTCCTACTAACTACATGCAGTAAGCATTGCATTGGCTTTTCAAGCATTATTCACTTGTTTGTAAATCTTTGAATTGTAGGCGAAAACTTCAACACAATAATGAAACATCTAGATTCAAATCTTCAGTAGTTAGATTACATTTTTCATCACTTTTATTAGCAGAGTAGCAATGTTTCTTTGCAGTGATATAATAATAAATAAAAATATAAGAATTGACAAGCAAGATAAATGAAAACGGCATATATACGTCATTCTCAAACTGACCCCTTATCTTAAAAAGTTTCTCTCGCACTCATCTTAATGAAGGTCTGTAGAGGTTTGAGTGCACATACTTTAAATACATACCATTTACTAAGAAAAGGAATGGCATTGATCAAACGCTTAAGAAATCTAAACTGTTCTGTATAGTTGGCGAGCACAAAATAATTAATTACCCAGAAGTGAAGGTGTTTACTTTTTAGAGGTGAAGAGATAATTTGAGTTTTATGTACAGCATTCACACAATTTTGGCCCCAGCCGAATGGATGATGTTGGAAAGAATTAATAGAATGAAGAAAATGGGAGGGACCAGGGGAACCTAAGAAAACTAGTGCACACTATGATTGCGCACCACACCAGGGAGGATACACGCACCAGAGTAAGCGCTTTATCATTAAACCATAGCAGGCCATGTGGGGACACAAGTTAAAAGGAATGTTTGCATAACCGAAACGACAACCTCCTCACATCATCTACAATTGTCATTATACTAGAAATGGACAGAGAAAAATAAATAAAATGTCTGGAGAAACACGTGATATCGATTATACCTATAGGGCATCAGACTGAATACCGGAGTGTACTTCGAAATCCTTGGCACTTTAAGAGGTAAAGGTGGTCAAGCATGGAACTGACCACTCCACTTCAATTCGCACCGTAGATCGACAATATGTGAAGCGCTTCAAATACCCCATGCACCGTGTCGCACAGGGAACAGCTTCACTTTCCTTACTACTTAAACATAGAAAGTATACATGTTTTGTAAGTCTGATATATGCAAGGTAACGGGAATCTCTGATTTGTTGTTATACATAACCACAAGATATGACTGAAATATGGTTACCAACTTACTTACTTACACATGTTGCATTATCAATATCTTGTAATTCCGTTTTACAATTGCAATTACGTCTTTAGAGAAAGTGATTAGAAATGAACAAATAATGAAAATTCTTATGCTTTAAAGGAATATTTTAAATTTTGTAAGTTCATGTATCTGATGTAATGAGAAATATGTTATTCTTTTTCCTTCTGGAACCATTTAATTAAATACAGCATATTTCTAAGCTTAAGTGAATGGATCAAAAACATTATATTCTCAGAATGGGATCATACAAACATTACGCGTTAAAGCAAGATGTATTATTATTTATTATTTGAGGTGTAAATCTCATCTGAGCAAAAACAGAAGGTCCAAAATTTCAGCCGAGTTCGTGAGCCCTGAAAAGTGGTGAAATGGAGTGTTGAAGAGCCAAGTTTCTTGGCGATAACACTCGAGAGGAACACTGGAATTTGTCGTGATAATCAAGCCTTAGTGTTGATGATGATGGCCGTGGTTAGTTTTAGGGTCGCCAATAGCCTTATGGCTTCAATATCATCAATCCTGCCCCATCACGTCAACGTGTTCCTTTTCTATGTTGTCACCAAGGAACTTGGCTCATCCATTCTCCATTTCACCACATTATAGGGCTGGCGAACTCGGCTGAAATGTTTGAGTCTATGGTGTTTTTGCCCGGATTTTAAAGATGTTTCGCTCCGGCCCTAACTTGGGGAGTTTAAGGGAGACTGCGTCATCTTTATTGTCACCAGACTCTATAGGAGACTGCTCCTCCAGGGTTCATATCTTCCCCCACAGGGGAGATTAGCCCCTTTGTTTGTAACCTACTCGTGGTGGTACACTTTCATATCGAATTTTGTTTATCTATCTATTTATCATCCTCCACCTTCATGCCAAATTACATGTTTCTAGATTATTGAAAACACCATAAACATCATTGTGAGTGAGTGAGTAAAATGCGCAGATATCAGGGGTATACAACTCTAATATGATCCAAGCTACGAATATTCAAATTTACACACCTGCATATATTTGCTATAATTTCAAAAACTCACATTGGTGTCATTTAAATCTGTTTTCCTTACGAGACCTGGCAATCGCCGACTTCGATATCAATTCTTGTTCCTGTATAACATGCTTCTTGCAGTGCTGACTTTTTGTGACGCAGAACTTCACTGTATATTTGTATTTTTATCTATCTTCTTGAAGATTAATTCTAACATATTCAAATACTTCTTCTATATTAATATCCAAATTTTGTTTAAGAAGTTCTAGGCTCTAGCGGATAAGCTTTCAACTTATTATACTTACTAAATCATTACTGCCTTCTTCTCAATTTATGCCATGTGACCTGAATAAACAATATCCTCTAAGACCGTCACAATAAAATTGATATTAACTGCAGATGCTAGAGCGTTAACAGAAATCATTTAATCTAGATATCAAGCCGGTAATTATTCTGTCTGAACGAAAGAGTGCAAAAACTCTGTCAAAATATCCTGTAGCAATCTTCGAAAGTGAGTGGCTTCCTAAATATGATCCAAATTCTGGGGCTGAAGCATTTTGTCGAACGAGGTTTGCTTCTAGAAAACAAAACGTAAGTAATGAGGTTCTATATGTAAAACATTTTTGTAGTGTAGTAGCATTTAAATGCATAACGCATTACAGAATTATAAAACAATGCATACTAACATTCGTCACATATAGTTCGACGACTGTGAATTGTATTGTCGTATTTCCATAGGAATCCTTATGAAGATACGACAGTCTCAGGAGTGGAGTTGTATACTATATATCAAAAGTTCCTTATTTCATGTGACGCCGGTTTGGTAACGTGTTGTTTTTACAACACATATACCTGATAATGATAGCACATGCAATATAAAATATTCTAATAATATTCTTAATAAAAGTTTACGAAATTTTGAAACAGAATATTAGGTATAATTATAAAATCGGAATATGTTACGCGAAGTCATCTTGGTATATAAGTGAGATATATGGTGCAGTTCATGGTAGCTTGCTATTGTGCAATATTTTGTGGTATGTTCGCTTTATATAATTCATTTGGTTGCTAACAGACACTCCATGAGCTCGCCGTCAAAGTGGGAGCAGGGATGTAATCCCTCGGCCTATCTTAATTTAAACTTGAATCGTTCAAAACACTTTTTAATTTAGCGTTTTAGCATCCACGCACTCTGCAAGCACTACCTTCTCCCGTATATTTTTGCATGTTTTGCCTAACACAAACTGCTTTTTATGTCAAGCTACCTACCGGAGAAAGAAACCATTGATATTTTTATTAAATTTCTAAGGAAAACTTTTACTAAAATTTTAACCATGAAATAATCCACTAGACGTTCATGAAATTTAATCCTGGATGTGAGTTATTTTACTTCAGAATATATCTAATACACTCTACAGGGGGCTGCTTATACGTCTTCCTTTATAATGTGGTTTAAGATAAAGTGATGTGCTTTAATTTCTTCTCGCTTAATTATTTAAATTTGTATAAATATAATGAGTTGACCGCAAGTGTTATTTTACCTAAGAAGACAAGTTATTATTGTAAATAAGTGTAATATTTTTCACATTTTGTAGAAACGTATTAAAGGTTCATTATTATATAAAACACTGTTGCATTTCATTCAATGTCAATCTATAACTCCGTATTTTTTGATTAGATGTAAGGAAATACATTTTATTGATCTTATTTACGGGTATCTTGTGTAATCAATGGTTAAAACTATTCAATACAATTATTGCATTACATATTCTTCTGTCTGAATCAGAGATTTCTTTGGATCAGTAAATAAAATTCAAACATTTCGCAATTTGGTAATTTGGAAGAAACAAAAACGGAAACATGAGTTTTAATTTTGATTTTAGCGAAGAAAGAAGAACAGCGAAAGCTAGGGAATATTACGTGAGGGGTATAAACTAGAACGAGCTTAAATGTCACTTTTACTGAATCCAATCTGACGTAAAGTAGCGGTACTAAGACCCACGGCCAGCACGCTATTAGTTGCGTATTTTGTTATAATAAATTTTCATCTGAGTTAATTAAACCCTGGAATATTTTATTAAAATTGTAAAAAGAGTTTTATTTTTGTCACCATTATCTAAAATGGTGTAGAGCGTAGAGGTGCGCTTAAGGTGGCTCGTGCTAGTCTTTCGTTAAATTATTTCGAGCATCTACTCTTGTGTAGGTGTATAGAATCTTTCGGTACGAAATCCCTTATAAAATTAAATATTACCCCACATTATCATCTGCACATCATGTTCCGCTTATGTAATAGGACTCATTATTCTTAGGTATGTGTAAACAATTGAGTTAGTGATTGCTTGGAATTTTGTGCTTTATTTATAGAAACTTTAATTAGTATCATTACCACACAAACGGTATATTTTACATTCCGGCGTAGGCTGGCAGTTGTTCCACTGGCTGTTCTGATGCTCTTGCATATAGAACTAGTGAGTGATCTCACAGCTCACGCGTTCATTGCAACCTTTCGTAGATTTATCTGTCGTCGAGGAAAATGTAGATAAATATACAGTGACAATGGTACCAATTTTGTAGGGGCACATCATGAACTCGAGGAACTTCCCGCGATGTTCAATGCCCAACAGTTTTAAAGACAGTGCATGGTTCCTGATTTATTTGATTAAACTACTGTCAATCAAGAATGACAAGAATGGTGCAACTTGAGTTTGTCAATTGTTATTTTAGAATTTTGATGTTATGTTTGGCTACATTGAGAGAGAGACTAGGCGCGCGCTCAAAAAGTCATGACAGAGGGACAGTGTAAGCAAGACAGACGTTGTTAAGTGTTTTAACTATTTTCAATATTTTCGCAACAGCAGTTGGCTGTTCAATAACAACCTTTGATCAGAATCAATATTAATCATATTTACCATTACTATGTATAAACTACCATGGAAAAACCACGTTGTGTATCATTAAATATTTTGTAGTGAAGTAACGTTTTGTTCTACAACATTCCTGCAGACAGTAAGCAACAGTTTAAGCATCTGCGCATCTTAGTGACTGAACCAGCACTTCAACAGCATAACAGAGTTAGTTATGTACATGGTCATCCGATATCGAAAAGTAAAACAGAATCAATCTATATTTCAACATTATTTTTGTAATCGTGAATCTACCATTCTTTTACGTTTGTGTGGTACTGGGATATGTGCAAGAGAAGGATAACACCCCGTAACATTGCGATCTTAAATTGAATTCTAAACTATTAACTAAATAGTTAAAACCACAAGTGAACATGAATCGCAATGGCGCAAGATGGCTAAACACCGAATTAATCATCAGAAAAATTGAAAATTTTGTTGGCGTTCAATTTTCACTCTTCAAGTCAAACAGTACCCTACGAAACCCATAAAAGTAATTTTCTGTAAATACAGAAGTTCAACTTTCAACCTTACGCCTAGGGAAAACATTATTGAATCGACTAGAATCTATAAATACAATTCCACTAAATCATGTCCTCGAAAAATTGAACAATATTTTTGTAATTATTATGAATGATAATATACTTCTACTTAACGTTAAGAATGTAGATTTTATAAAATCCACCTATCATTACTGCAACATTGGAATGGACTACTGACTTTGACAAAGAACAAACGGTCTCCGAAATAAATATGTAAAACAAGCTACATAATCATGAAAAGGCGTGGGAAATTTTCTTTTGTGCTTTTCCGTGAAGTTTATATTTTTCAAAAGCATGTAGCAGCAAGAATCTAACCTTACTTTTCTAACCTTTCTACGTGAACTTTGTAAAATGTTTATAAAATGAGCCTTATTTATAAACAAAAGAAGAAACATTAACATTCTTTAAGAAGAAAAAGAAATTTTTACGGGAATGGAACGCGGGTCGCCTGGTCAGCACTAGATCAACAAGACACTTCCCAAAGAGTGGTTTCTCAATCCCTGAATTACGAGTGATTCACGTAATTTAACAGTTGGGAAAGCGATAAATATATTGACGTGGTTACCGTTAGGTAAAATCCCATAACGAATAAGGGAAACAAACACATTTGCCATTTGGCTTATGCTGTTTAGATTACTAGCATTGTAAAGCTGGTGATAATCATGGTTGAAAAGCTTACCTTTAGACTAGGGAAGTTAACTTGTTTATTGTGCTTGTACTGCCATCTTGTCAATATAATGGAACTAAGAAAATGTTACACTAAAAGTATAAAATAATAAACAAGTCAATTAATTATAACTTATCAAATTTGTAGATTAGCTATGCCATCATTATTTTATATTATTAAATTGATATGCACCATTAGGATGTTTCGAAAAGAAAGATCATTAACTCACGAAGTTATGCCTGTTTTACGCCTAACTTGCGTTTAGGCTACTACCGTAAAATGATATGTTTCGTAAGTGGACGCTTGTTGTTCGTGAAACCCGAATTAACGGTAACTTACGTTTACATTAATTTAATTGTCTCGGTTAAGATTAACCATGGTAAGATGTTAATAATGTGAAAAAGGATTATCTAGATATAAAAATATTATTATTTTGTTCTCTACGCTAGATGACAGTAAGAGCTTAATACATATTAACACCATCTATTTTTAAAATATTCAATAACTACAAACTTTAAAAGCTTTGTCAAACAGAACGCTTATCATGTTATAAAGTGAGTCAAGATACAGTGAGTATTTTCCTTTGAAGCACAAAAGATAATTTGCAAACAGCCTTGGTACTATCTTAAAATGGTTACAGAGATTAGCACGAAACTGTGACATATTAATGTTGCTCGTTTAGTAAAAATACGAATGGCACTAAGTAATTCATTGCATAACGATTGATTATAATAATTGTTAATCAATGAATGGTGTTCGAAAATCGTAACTTTATGTTCCATATCTTAGCGTGGTTCTTCCCGTTCCCAAATATCTTTAGAATTCTTGATGAATTGTTTATTAGAATTCATATAATTCTAACTACTTAACTGTCATTTCGATATGTGATTTTTGTATATATAGTACAAATACTTATTGAGTTCAACTTTTATTTAGAGAAGTTATACGATCATATATCAAGATGTATTTACAGGTCAATATTTTTATTTTAAATTGAAATTATTATAGAAACCACAAGAAGCAATAAAATTTACCGTAGTTTTCTTTCTGTGCGGTTAGTTTTGTTGATACTTACGTCTACTAAAGATATGTTGTGATCAGACCTAATCAGGTGAACATTAGGGGGAGTTTATGTCAAAACTGTTTGAAATTGAAGACTACAAGGAAAGAATGGGTTTTGTGTATTTTGAAAATGAATTATCATTCGTAACAGGTACAGAACAATAATAATTAGCACATCAGAATGTTTCAATACAAAACACAAATAATCACCAAATGATAGTGAGTTATGTACAATAAGTACATGTGAGTAAATGGTAGAGCTAGAATTTAAAATGCTTTTGGGGAAAATCACATTTCATGTACATAACCGCTTCTTTCTCTGTACCCTTCAATTGTTATAAATTAGCACTGTCATGATAAAGAACATAACAATGGATATCAGTTGCGTCGACATCACGAGTGCATGATACTTTTTGTGAACCCTTACGTATGGGGAAGGTCGCTTGAAGGTTAAGTACTTGTTTAAAACTATTTCACAACACGGTAATAAACGACAATATTAATTCACTGATATTTATTCTCATATAACATACTTAGTTCATTCTTACTTAGTGAGACAAGTTTTAAGTCATATACAAATTGTAAGGATATCAGAGTAGTTCCTTCTAATGTCCTGTTTGAAGTGGTCAAATATTTTACTTAAATCCAGCGCAGGTCTTTATAAGAATACTGGAATTATTAGAAAACCTAACCTAAAGCTGCAATATATAGGGAATTATTTACATAACTTGCAGTGCGATATAGTATTAGTGGGCCTATATACAAAACATGCGATAAACCACGTTTTGTTCGTCGAAAAAAGATAGTCCATTAAAATGTTTCGAATTTTCTGACACTAAGAAATACATTGTTGATAATGTCAATGAAGGCATACAAAGTAATTGATCCGGTCGTTCAAGGGTTGACACACATCAGAGCTGAAATAGTTTTACTTTGGGTGACCCGGATACTGTCTGAAACTTTATCCATTTAAACGGTTTTGTTCAGAATTATATTATATAATATATTTCCCTACCCATCTGATTGTGCCGCCTTGCCACCCCATGATCGAACCTTGATCCAATTGATATGGGGACTCAATTCACTCGGCGACTACCTTGACCCAATTTAACATCCGTGACTTGAGTCACTTAATATTAATAATTATTTCAGAATAATATTTCCTAGGGGGGAGTAATTTGCTCACATCCGGGGGTATTTTTGTTTGTGTATCTCTACTATTATTACGAAGTTTCAGCCATCGTATTTTTCGCGTTGTCCGGTGCGGGTGTATCAAGCCTCGTTTCCGATAAGCCTTGAAAGAAAGTCTTAAAAAGTAAGAAATTGAGTCCCCGGATCATATCGAGTACCAACCATAAACCCGGTGACCCGTTTGAATACTGGACACATTTAGAAACTCGTTAAGACATTCTTTTTTTTTAGAAAGAAAATGTACTTCAAACAGAAATTTCTGAGACATAGAGATTAAGTTTCTACATTGGAATTTGAATATATTTCTTCCTAATAATATTTTTTATCAATGAATACGAAGGCCTTCATTCTTCTTGACTTGGAGAATTATCCCGGAAATATTTCCTAGGAATTTCTAACTATATTATTCTCCAGGCCTTTACCCATCACTACAGAGAACCAATTAAACTTGCATATTAATATTTATAATAATGATTGCCAGCATATCCTTCAATGCTGTATTCATGATTGGTGAATTAAGAAAATCTTGCTTGGGATGTAATGAATTAAGACAAAGACATTGTAATTAGACTTAAACAGAGGCATCACAACTGTCTCACCTTGTCCCTACATTTTGCCTTCAAGAATATTCCAGGATTCATTGAACACGTTTGCCTTTATGTCAAACCAATAACTGCGTAATAGGATTAAGCATTGTTTTTCTAGGTGATGTTTCTGGTTTCAATGAGGTGCTTTGTAAAATGTAATGCGTTTCTTTTATTCTAGTTGATGTAATTTTGAGAATAATCCCTGCAAGGTTAAAACAATCCTAGCAGCTGGTCTCACATTACTAAACTTTAAATGATTGATCTTACCATTATCTTTCAGATAAATTCACAATAGCACGGCAACGAACGGATACAGGGATTTAGTCAGAAGTTTCAATTTGGTTGTGTAAAGTCACAGTCGGAATGGTGTAAGTGGAAATTTGCACGTTGTCCTTATGTGTTGATTTATAAAAATTGTAAATTTGGGATGATCTCGAAAATTTGAGGGTAAACCCCTGCTCAGATGGAGGGACGGGAGTAATCATTTAGAGAATAACAAGAAGCATTCTGTGTGCTTGACCATCACGTATACAAGTCTACCGGAAGCATTTGAAGCAATTTTCGTACAGACATTTTGGTAAAGTCCTACATTAAAAGTCCATTCGGACGAAGTATTCAAAACATCTAAGAGACAGATGATATATTTCAAATAAAAATCAACTAGACATCCAACTGGTCTCGACTCACAGACATGATAGTACGCTCAGAAGCGTTGCCTCTTGATTCTTTATTAAAAATCTCAACAATGAACTTGTGACGGTCCACGTATGCTGTGAGTGCCCAGCTATTTATATTAGTAATGTCACCTATTTAACCCCTCAATATGATTGAATAAATTCAGCATTCGGCATTTGAAATTTGTAGTATACATCAAAATAAACCAAATTTGTGGTGAAACTTTGGTATAATTAAAAATTTTGAGATACATCTTTAACAAACACTCAAATGCTTGGAATTAAATTATTATTTGTCTTGCCATGGTCTTAAAAATATATCTCTGTGTGTGTAAGAGAGCATCAAGCGTTGCCTATTGGTGCTTTCTTAAAAATCTCAACAATGAACTTCTGACGGTCCTCGTATGGTGTGAGTCCCCAGCAACATATATTAATAATGTCACCTATGTAACCCCTCAGTATAATTGTATAAATTCAGCTTTTCGGCATTCGAAATTTATGTAATATACATCAAACTTTAAATAAACGAAATTTATGCTGAAACTTTGGATATATTAACAATTTTCAGATACATCTTTAACAAACAATCAAATGCTTGGAATTAAATTATTATTTTTCGTGCCATTGTCTTAAAAATGTATTCGTGTGTGTGAGAGAGAATGACGTGTAAGACACAAGGATACTAATGATTCAATTAGCGCCAGAAATATTTAATTGCAAGAAAGCGCTATAAAAGAAAGTTTAACATCTAAATTGATTATATAATTAATTTGAGATTTTTTAAATATAAATTGTCATTTTAGAAAATGTAACTCAAATGAACTAAGTATACTGGAACGACATTTTGTAATCGGAAGACAATTTTAACACC
The DNA here is from genome assembly GCA_022664845.1 of Lepisma saccharinum. NCBI lineage: Eukaryota > Metazoa > Arthropoda > Insecta > Zygentoma > Lepismatidae > Lepisma > Lepisma saccharinum. The sequence goes on from JAGDQP010048743.1 coordinate 12,683, forward strand.
TTGTGGCAAATGTATAAAAGGCGTGTACATAGGTCAAAATTAATTCTACAACTGTATATGGTGAATCGTAACTGAAATAAAGGTGGTAAATAGAACAGTTTTCTTTTATCTATATGTTCTTTTGTCCTGAGCTTTAGTTGGTAATAATATAAGGGTAGTAGCATGTAATCGTCACAGTTCGACCGGCTGCATACTCGTCTGTATGTTAAATTACATTAGGGTTCGGTTTCCTTTACTAATTAATTGCAATATTGCTTTTCAGATGGACCAATATCAAATCCCACGCTATAACCCGGAGTATATAGTCAATTAAAAGTACTCCAGGTAACCATCACATGTATTTTGGAGCCCAGCCTACGGACACAATCTTGGAGCGTATTTTTGGATAAAAACGATAGTGAAATTCTTTACTAATGATACTTAACTTTACTTTGGAAAGGTTCCTGGACAAAGTTCCAGCTCAAGAGAAAATTCCAGATCCAGAAATAGACTTTAGAATATTTTATAAATCAACATGAAGAGTGATAAGGATAGAAACATAAACCCAGAAGAAGTACCCACATCAGTGATAGTAAGTGAAACGATGCCTGCAAGAATAAGAGTCCATATAAATAAACGGAGGATGAAGGTAGGAACGATGGAACCGACGGAGCAGGGAGCTACAGAGAATGGAATGCAGCCTTTGCACGAAGAAGAATAAGTGATCAGAAAAGAAGAAGAAGCCAGTGTGACTAATGAGACAGTTACTGGCGAAATTTGATGATCAAAATAAAGGATTGGACCAAAAGTTCAGGAATTTAAAAAAAAATAAGCACCAAAATTTCCAGAACATAAATTAAAAGCTCCATGACCTGAAAAAAGATCAGAACTAATTGTTCGAGGAATTGAAAACCGACCAAGAAAAAAGTTCCTGGGCCTGGATAAGAAGTTAGATGAAAAGTTTTCTGAACTACAGGATAGCCAAAACAAAGAATTGTTAAATTGAAGAAAAAATGGATGGATATAGTAGTGAGTGCCAGATAGGCTTTAGAAAATTAAAATTAAGCCCGCAAACTATATATGAAGAACTTAATACTCTTAAAGAAGACACATGTAATCAGTTTGCGATGATAGATATTGTTTGCGACGATAGTAATCAGTCCGACAAAATACTTGGAGAAGTTTACATACTAATTTAACACTTTGGGCGTAGGAGAGGTAGATCGCCTATACATCCTAGGGAGAACTATGGTAAATAGCGCAGAAGGATGGTTCCATCTGATCAGAACACAAATTAATACTTTTGAGGATTGTTGCTATAAGTTTATTTAACCCTTATGGAAAAAGAGAAAATTACCATGAAAATAACAATAATAGTAATTTAAATTCGAGGTTTAGTAAATATCATAATAACAAAAGCTAAAATAGAAGATGGAATAGTGTAAACTATTATAGAGCACGGGCTCACGATGATAACAGGAGTAATTGGAGAAGACGTCATGAAACTTCATAATTTAGTGTATGTCTTGGGCGGCAAGATGGAAATCAAATAGTCAACACTATAATTACATATGAAAACATCATCAAAGTGGTCGCCAATAAGATTCTAACTTTGTGGTTCCTCCTGTACCGTTCCAAATCAACGACTAAGAAGTAGAAAATAATTCCTTAGTCAAAATTTAGTAAAACCCAATATTTATTGGTTCAATTAATGTGTACGCTGTAATTATCAAATGTTGTTACAAAAAGAATAGAGGGAGCTTAAAAAGAAGAAATTTAAAATGTGCTTTCAGAATGATCAAAAGAAAGCACCTGTGTATTGCAACAAATAACAAATTTGATTTGTACTGTTAGATTTCACAGTCCACGTTTAAACTGATGCCATAGAAACATACATATTTAATGTTTATGATATTGAACACATTCAACAATTCAAGTAAAAATGTTCTGAACGAATTGAAAATATTCGCAATATTTTACGCTATATTTCGAACGTAGTGAGGACCGGATGTAT
>JAGDQP010048744.1:0-10386 GCA_022664845.1 Lepisma saccharinum
TTCAGTCGTTATAAAGTGGGGCTTAGGCGGGCATTATGGATAAAAGATGGACACATTTTTAACGTTTTCTTATATTTTCGTGACATACTCGTGATGATACACTGTCATACGAAAATTCATTTCTCTATCTCGAACGATGTGAAAAATTCAGCTGCCATTTTGAATCAAAGATGGTGAATTTTTTAAAAAGTTGTTATGTTTTCCTAAACTACTCTTGATAATACGTCATTATGCCAAATTTCGTATCTCTGGCTCAAGCAGTTGGAAAATGGATTTATGACGCCCGCCATTTTGGATCCAAGATGGCGTCTTTAGAGATATTTTGTAATATTTTCATAATCTACTATTAATGTTGTACTGTCAAACTAAATTTCATTATTCTAGCGGCAGCCGTTTAGGCTGTGTATTCTTTAAAAGTTTAGGGTTGGAGGCCATTTTGAATCCAAAATGGCGACTTTTTCAAATTTTTAAAAAGTTTTCTTAATTTGCTATCAATGATGTAGTTTCATACCAAATTTCACTATTCTATCTTTAGTCGTTTAGGCTGTGTATTCTTTGAAATTTTAGGTTTTTCGGCCATTTTGAATCCAAGATGGCGACCTTTTCAAAATGTCGGAATTTTTCCTTTATCTACTTACCATCCTCTACCTTCATACCAAATTTCATGTTTCTAGCTTACTCCAAACACCCTAAACAATATGATGAGTGAGTCAGTGAGTGAGTGAGTGTCAGTTAGCCTAAAATGTGCAATTTCAGGGGTCCACAACTAGAACATAGTTTGAGATACGAATATGAAATTTTGTACATCTGCACATATTTACCATATCTCCTTAACGGCAAAAGCTCATATTGCTATCTTTAACATCTTTTTTCTTACGGGGCCCCCAAATCGTCGATTTTGCCATAAACTCTTGTTCCTGTATAACATGCTTCTGGCAGTGCGGACGTTTTCTGACGTGAAGAACTTGGCTCATGCACTGCCGTGCATGTTGATATTGGCCATGATAGTACGTACAATTGCTCTCTATGATATTAAGTAATTATCAGAGTTTCTGCTCTGCGCGAATAACTTCACATAGCGCTGTTGCAAGGGCCTCCTGGGTGGCATAGTCGTTAGCGCGTTCGACTTCAGTTCGAGCGGTCCTGGGTTTGATTGCCGTTAGGGGTATCGACCATCATTATGGGGACAACTGGGGAGCTACTTGAATAAAAGAAGTAGCGGACTGTGGTCATGAAAGTCAGACACATGGCTACGAAGAGAAGTTACGCTGATCACGTAGCCTTCTACTTCAACGTAATACAGCTATCTGGCAGGCCGCCCTTAAAGGGCTGTCGCGCCACCGCATTGAGATCTATAGTGGTTTGGAGCCCATGTTACCAAAAATTGTAGGTCCTGTACTTAGTGCTGATCAGCCCGTTTAGAACGTTATTAACAATTCAATCAATCAACTATGGTCTGTACGAAAAATACTTAAACATGAATTTGACTTGTAGACAAGCGTAATTTAGTTTATTCTATTACTTCGAAGGCTATTTGATATTCATACTAAGCAAGGAATATACATTTCTACGTATGAATGAAACACTCCTAGCCACACCTAATCAATACGTTTATTCTCTCACATAGTTAAGAAGAAAGTAAATTATGATGGCAGCAAAGTGACTGCAATGGGCGGCGTATCATTTAAATGATAGATGCTCCATTTGCAAATAAGAGCAAGCGCACTGAGGCTATTTTCTAAATGGAACATCTTTAGTAAAACATAAGTTCTAGAGCTGTTCGTGAGCTGTTCACGAAAAATGTAGCCAGCCTTCTCAAATTACTGTATGTTACTCATCAGTTTGAACTAAAAATTTGTAAAAGCATGAAACATGATGCTCTTTAGATAATTTAAGTCAAAAGCACTGAGCGAACTCAACTATGTAACATGTATGTATGTGAAGTCATGTGTATGTATGTGCATCTTGTTAAAAAAAATGTGGTTGTGATCTAAGAACTCGAACAGTGCAAAAGATAAAACTGTAATTATCCGTATTTGACAGCCAACTGGCAGGGGAAACAGATAGATGAACCAGATAGAATGCAAAAGCTATTAGCTTGCAGGGGCCTATTTGACCTTTGGTGTTTCGATCAAGTCGCGGAGCAACTAGCTGCTTTGTCCAACATAAAGCTTAGTCAAGCCGCCACCCATTATTCATTTCAAATAAGGATATTATTAATGTGTTTCTAGCATGTGTGAATGAGTGTGTGTGATTCAATAGCATTATTATGGTATTGTTCCTAGAAAACCGTAAATTAAAAGTGCAACCATGGTATTTACATAAGTATCAGATACATGTAAAGAGCACTCGAGAGACAATTTAAACGGTATTGTCCACTCAACATTATAGAGCGCGTACTTGACGTGGTACATATTAAAAGAGCTCGATTAATTAACTTCCACGCTGTATAAATAAAGAAAGAGGGTTAATTAGCTCACCTGGAGGTATGTTCAGTGGTAGAAAAATATGGTTCAGTGTAGTTCATTTCTATTGGCAGAGAAAGATGATAGGGTCACGGCACCAGTTTCCAGCCACGAACCAGTTTCCAGCCACTACAGTTTTAAAAGTATATAAATAGGCGTCTGATGTTTGACCCGCACAGCTCATGTTTATTGTCAATCGTTTCGATGTTCAGACGTAATCTGCGTTACTATTAACTGTTTCAAATTTTGTTAGACACAGCTATTCAGTGATGAAGTTGTGAACACATAAATTGAGCCTCCATTGTGTGCATCGTTAGTAGGTAGAAAAAGTTCAAGTATGAATCAGTGAATTTTTTAAAACTTAATATACACTTATACTCATAGACAAAAGTACACACGTTGAAAGAGGAAACATTGGTAATCACAGCAGAAATAAATTGAAATATATTTGTTGAACAATTTGGCAATTATTGCGTGGCTCGATTACTGGTTCAAAAATTAACTGTTAACTGGACCCAATGTTAATTATGTATGGTACCCGTTTCCAGCCACCGGCAAAAAGTACAGTAGAATGGGGCAGTGCTCGATTTGTCCAGTTGTCAGAGAGGGGGAGGAATTAGTTAGGTATGTATTATATGGTATTTTGGGATCGTCCATATCCCAGGCTAGAGGTATATATGTAAACAGAGCAAGGATGATTTTTGCAGAGGGGGAGAAATCTTAACCATCCCTCGCTACAAATCGAACTCTGGAATGGGGCAAAGTAGACCAGTTTCTAACTTTCAACAGTTCTTCTAACTTTAATGATTTGTTTTGTATCATGATGATGAGTGTTCAGCCCGAAGGCAAATCCTGACCCAAAGGTAACATGCAGGTAAACTGATGGTGGTTTGCATTGCCTACCACCGGACGAAGATGATGTCATAAGGACGGAACTTGAAGTTTAGTGTGAGCGTAACCTCTGTGTCCCGAACGGGAATCGACCCCGGGACCCTTTGATTACAAAGCAATGAGTCTTAACACTGATCCAGGGATTCTGCCAGGTTTTTCAGGTTGTGGAGTGTAAAGTCAAAATTAGGAGGATGTTAGCGGAGTTTTGGATGGTTTCTATCGATTTTTGACCGCATTCATTTTAAAGTTGGGGGTCTCGAGGATTTGGGGGTGACGCCCCCACAGGGGAGGGTCTGGCGGAATCACTGCACTGATCCTAATAGGTTTAGAACCCTAGTACTCCCTGCAGTACGAAACGAAGGCAATTTTTATTTTACAGGATTAAAAGGTGCCTGTTTTTCTTGACTTTTTGCCTGCTTGTATCACTTACGAGCGATGTTTTCGTTTGTTAGAACACTGTTAACAAACACAAACTAATATATTTCGCATGCCTAGAATGTGGGCTCTTTTGTTATATTTTCTGTTATATATTTTTGTTATATTTTATTTTCTGTTATTTATGTTAAATATTTAGAGTAAGTCTGATTAGTGTGGCCAGAAACTGGGACTTAGGGGACAGTTACTGGTAGCGTGTGGTTGGAAACTGGTGTTTTTTTGCTATATGCTCATATTTATATTTCTTACGGTTTACCTTAAGAAATATGTGCTTTTTCTTTTTATAAAGCGGTAATACACGACCTCAAGTTCCAAGTATACATTTACTTAACTGTTTTCCTTCATCATATTTGTTGTGCATATTTACACACCACCAAAGTCAGAATTTTGCTTAAGTGGCTGGAAACTGGTGCCGTGGAACTATTTCGAAATATAACAAATGAGACTATGGAGACTATAAGGCATATTACAATGGTGAGAAAAGAATGATTAAAGGGGGTATTGGGTAACGAAATATCATGAATAAAATATAACTTTCAAATTAAGATGTAATATCATCATATAACGTTACTCTTCTGCTTACTACGTTACTTCTAATTATCTACTAACAATTTCATTTGTAGTTCTGTTCAACGTAATGCATTTTGAGTTGCATACGTTGGGTATTAGAAGAATAATGTATGTACTAAACGAAGATCACAGGAAAAGAAGGTACTTTGTCTATTTTTTATTTTACAGGAGAGCATTAAAAAAAATCAATAATCACCATTGCGTATACCTATACATCAAATAAAAGTTTGTTTGTAATAGACGGTCTATGCATATTCTCTTCACGCATGTTAGTTTGTTAGAAAAGCCTTTCAAAGAGCTCTTATCCCAATTTGACCAAAAATGGACAACGCACGTTCTTTCCTTGTGGATCTTCAAATGTGGCACTTCATGCGTACAACTATATTTGTTTTCACCAACATGGAAATAAATATGATGTGAGTTTCAAAAAGACATAATAGTGTAAGCTATAGTCAAAATATATACCAAGGTCAGTGTAGTGTCATTAAACACGATTCGCTGAACAAAAGCATTTCGTTATTTTGTTGGAGAGCAACTCAGTAGCGGCTCCTCATGTGAAGCTAGTTAACTGTTGCTTCACCTGTTTCTTTGTTATCTATTAATCTAAATCAAGCTGTTTTAGAGATATCAGTCAAGAAACTTAATACTTTGTATCAATCCATCAAGATGCTCTGGGTAAGATCGAAAAGTGACATTAATTCGGTTTAAAGTAATTTGGTGAAACCTAAGAATAATTATTTATCGACATAGATTGACTGCGTTTACGTGAAAGTGTATTTGCAGCACTTCACTCTCTCTTTAGGCCAACTGAAAATATTAAAATGAAGTCGCAGATCATTAAATAGTTAATCTGCTACCTCACATTCGGAAAATAAACCTCGAAACACCATATCAACCTTGACAAGTGAGTAGTGATTTTATTTGTCATTTCCTCGAGACCAATTGAATCGACAGTTGGAAGAAGGCAATAAAAGCAAAAAAATTGAAAATCTACTTTATGCCGGGTTTGATATCTAGAAGGGATCGCGCATCAATATACTGCACAAAGAAAGCAAAAAAAAACATTGTAAAATCCTAGAAAAACAGGTGTGAAATAGAGATGGGCAAAAATAGCGTAGCCGCTAGTTTCACTATCACTGCTATCACCTATTAAAAGTAGCTATTGGCTGTTATTTTTTTCTCCGAAGTTTGCTAAAGGTAAAACTCACTGTTTCCTTTTTTAAAAAACAAACAGAACTGCTAGAAGAACGGAACGAAAAACAGAGAATTGTCTGCGGAGAGGACAATCATGACGTGTGAACACTACGTAATTAGTGGCGTCTGTTAAGTGTTTGCGGAATTGATAGAAACAGCTCTCGGAAAGCACTGATCGCTAGTTGGCTTCGTGGTGTAATGGGTAAAGCATTGAACTACAAATTCAGTAGTCCCGAGTTCGGTACTCGTTAAGAAAGGAGTATATTTTGAATTGCTATTGTTTAATTTACTATATACCTTTAATTTCATTTAATGTTTTTTGTAATCTATTCTTTTCTGTTTACTTTGATTCTGTACTCTAATTCAGACTTAATAAAGAAATAGTAAGAAAATGGGTAAGGTATTGGACTTGTAATTCAGTGGTCCCGGGTTCGGTACTCGTTCAGCTAAAGTTTTTTTTATTTTTAAAGAGCAATGCCTTTTTCCTTTCTGCTTACGAAAAAGGCTCTGCTTTTGCGATTAGACTTTATTCTTCCTTTTAGGTGAATAAAACAATAAACACTTTAAACGTTTAATAAAATTCACAGACACAGGTTGGAAAAAATCAGGTTAGGTATTTTTTCTTCTTAATACGCAATGAAAACATTGTTGCAAACTGTCGCAACATATTAAACTGTCAAGATATTATTGTCATGGAATCATTCACGCCAGGATTCTTTACGCTGGCGAGAATACTATCACGTCATGATTGTCCCTCTCCGCAAACACTCGTAAGGACATAGGGACAACTGCCCCGAGGTTAGAGTCCAGCGATTCTGCCAGAACCCACCAAACTGGGAGTTCTCAAGCATTATTTTTTTACGGAAAAAATAAATAGAAACCCTAAAATTCTACTTACAGCTTCCCAATTTTAGGTTCATACTCCCCAAACTTAAAATTCTGGCAGAATCCCTGTACTGGGCCAGACATTGCATATGAGCAAATACCCTTTTGCATTCTCCTAGATCCGGGCTCCGTTTTTCCCATTTCTTTCTTACGTTTAATCAGGCATGTATCTATAAATTCGTTTTGGAAGGGTACCACGGGCTTTCGATGGAGATCCACGGTGTTTGGGCATGGTATGTGAGCTACACCGACAAACCTCTGGAAGTGATTCCTCACATCAAAATAAGACGAAAGTTCCTCTGACAAATTTCTGAAATGTATATTGTTTCGGAGCTACAGGTTACCGAAAGCGTGGGGAAATTAACTTTAGAGTTTTATATTTTTATCACCACGAACAGTAAGCTGATGCGGCATAGCAATGTTGTTTGAAATCATGTAATTCTTGCTCCTACTTGTCATGCAACCACGCATTTAAAATAAAATCGTTCGGTATATGGACTTTACTTGAGATATCAACTTGGCGCAAACGATTTATTATTTCCTGGTGGAATCCCGTCCCATTCATGCTTATTTCAAGCCATCTTTACTTCAGAGAATATCTGGGAATCTCCTAATTCCTTTGGAAAATCCCTTACGCGCCCATTGCGAAATTTTGAAATATGAATTTTCTGATAGTGTAGATTTAAGGTCTTTGACGGTACCATGCCGCACAAGCTCTACTGTTCGTACTGATAAAAATATGAAACTGTAAAGTTCATTTTTTCAAGTTTTCGGCAGCCTGTAGCTCCGGAACTATGCGCATTTCCCAAATTTGTCAGAGGAATTATTTTTGTTTTGATGTGAGGAATCATCTTCAGAAGTTTGTCTGTGTAGTTCATAAACAACCTGAATATAAGCACGCTTAAAATATTATACTAATTTAGCATGAAACTAAATTACACTTCCCCATCCCCGCCGTACCCACCGCTTTATACATTCCTGATTTAATTGTTTTATATACTGTTCCCTCTCCACCAGTTAGTTCAAGCTGAGATAATTACATACAATCGTTTTCTAACAGTGATAGGATGAGCTAAATTACCTTAGTTCATCACTCTACTGCACACATAACAGGATACAAGTAAATAAGTTAGTCTAAATTGGTGTTTTACATTGCTTTTTCACAGTCGGGAATAAATTACTCCTATTTAGATACATTTTCTTCTAAACTGCTATTTTTAATTGCTATTGTTACCATATTGGCGTATAGTAACTATTGCTATCACTGTTACGGAATAATAGCAGTTTTGCTCATTCCTAACGCGAAATTTCGTTGGTAGAAGGAAACTAATATGCATTTTTTACTTGCTTGTAGCTTTAGTGTTCATCGTGCATACATTTCTTGTAAATATCATTCCTTTGAAGCGGAAATATCATTCTTGTAAATATCATTCCAGCAATTCATTCATTTTATTGCGTTTTTCTTCATCTATATGGTCGATTTTTCCATACTTACGTCTAAGCACTTACAACTACAACAGAGCATTCATTTCTTCCATCAGTTGGAAGAAGGAAATAAATCCACCAACTTTTTATAATTTTACAGGAAAAAATACAATACCTGGAAACTACCTGAGCAATACACAAGGATCAGAATACCGTTCTGAATATTCTGTAAAAATATGGTTTCCCTTCAGTAAATACTAAAAATGTTATACAGTTTTTGTTAATTTCCCACAAAATAAGAGTTTTGGATTTATTTCCTTCTTCCAACTACCTATTCAATTAGTACTGGATTTATGGAGATAATGCATACATTTTATAGTATTTAGACCACCAAAACAACACTCAAGAAGTAAAATGTTCCCGGTGACCAAATGTGAACAACCAAATGTTAGTTTTCGACATTATACAGGGAAACCCTTTTGCAATGATAAGACTATTTCTAGTAATCCCTCTAAAGATTCAACACAGTTTCAGTAAACAATACAGTCCTTCATTATCTATGTTTCATCAGCTCTTAACTCCCATTCTTATAATAGTAAATCTTTCAATAGCATTATATTTTGTTCTATTTAAAGCAACTTACCTCTTAGAAATCTTTCAGGTGTTAAATTTGCTGCCAGTTATTAATCATTATGGGTTGACTAGGTTGTTTCTCAACACCAATGATATTTTTATTACAGTAGACACTCTATCATCCGTCATTCTTTGGTTCGGCACATCATTCTGTAATCCGGCATCAATCGAGACGTTCGTGTTCGATTTTTTTTCGGGTAGATTCGGGTGTTTGTTAACCTTGACCGCCAGGTCACGCCACTGCGCTTCCCGCGTGTTTAGTTCGCTCAGTGTTTATCGTGACTGTCAGTTTTAATTTCTATTTTAAATATCATTTTACTGTACTTTATTAATTTTTTTTGGTATTCTCGTTAAAACTATATTGACATTCGATAATCCGGCATGACCGTAGTACCGAACGTGCCGGATTAAAGAGCACCCACTGTAATATCTATTAGCATTGTTTCCAGATTTAGCATATTATAAGGCAACATGCTCTAAATTTCTTTCAAGACAGTCTCTCACACTTCTATTTTTCACATGCGTAATGAAAGAAAAGTAATGAGTGTCCACGTAACTGCCAATTAGTAGAATGGTGAAATTAAACGTTGTCTTCCCAACCTAAACGATGTTCATGCATGCAAGAAATACAAATATGTCCGTCCAGACAAATACATTCCCATTAAACTCTACTATTTCTTGATGTAATGGAATTATCACTTATGTCAAGCTGTTCTTTCAGTACTATATTATAATATATCAAAGTGACCACAGTACATCAGTGCACAGCACGAAAATTTTGCACTTGTCAAGACAATTGATGAGCTCGTTACAATCAATTTATCACGGGAACACGGACAGAATTTTGACATGGAATTATTGTATAAAGCATGTTTTATGTACTTGTTCTGTGTTTCGTGAATTAAGAATGTCTATGTTTGTTGAATGCTTAGTCTGCTATTTTACTTTAAACAAATGAACACAGCAATATTCTGCATGCATATTAAATAAAACTGCTTGCTTTCAACCAATTCAACATGTAAGACACATTGGTAACTGAAAAATAGAGAAGCATACAGTTTATGGTTTTCCATAATTTGTTCTGTTTTCCTCTCCATACGTATGGGATAAAAGCGGCAGAAAGATGGGAAAAACCGAGGTTCTGAAGAACAATAACTGAACAATTTTGAAAGTCTTTATCAAGTTTGTGGTCTAAAGAAAAATCAGGTCAAAATTTGACTCTTATATTTCATGTACCCTGATCCTTTGAATTTGTTTTATATTGAACATCAAACAAGCCGGTGACAGCCAACCGACCCACACCAAATGAGCATAGTATTGTAGCATGAATTAAAGCTGAGAGATTCACATGGAAATCTAACGACTATTCGGTGGTATAGGACCAGAGTGAACGAATTCCACTTTCAGCCAATTTTCAGAATTTGATGTTTCCTGGTTATTGAATTGGCGCACTGTATATGCTCACACACGGAACGAGTTGGAGCACCAGTAAAATATGAGAATAGGGATTTTGTTTCTCATTTTGATAAGATTCTTATGCAAGGTTAAACTTTACTTTAGACTTTACGTTAAATTTAATTTGAAATCTAGGTTAAACTTCAGGTTTCTCCGATATTTATTTAATGGCGTTTGCTCAGGTTCTACACAAACCAATTAGATCCTGATATTAGGGAATGGGAATGAAAACTTGTGTTGGGTCCCATTTCCAGTAGTAGGTGATAGGTGTAAACATGTGCTTATTTATTTTATTCCTATCACCAGTGTTTTCCTTGCTTCAAAAGTTTACTTGCACAGTTCCGAATACTGTTCAATCTTTTACACACGGTAATAAGGAATTTTAAATTTCTTTAATAGGCATATAACGAAAATATTTTATATCTCACGATCC
>JAGDQP010048745.1:0-14675 GCA_022664845.1 Lepisma saccharinum
ATATATATATATATATATATATATATATATATATATATATATATATATATATATAAAAATCAATAGAGCTTTCAAATAATGTATAAGTTCACCCATGTTGCCATCCACGGAAAATAGATGGAGGAATTTACATTTGGGGGAATTTTATAAACCTGTTTTACCGCATAAACCAAAAAATGTGTTTCATCGTTTATTGTATTTTATTCATCCTATGAATTTGAAAGAAATCGGCATTGGACACTAAAGTAACCTTCCTTGTAAGTCAGCAGTGTCGATTGAACTCCTTAAGTAGAAATACTTTATCCTGTTCAACACAAAGAAAAACATTTTTACTGGTGCAAATTGTACTGGCAAAGTCAGAAACTTCATTCGGGCAGTCAGAACATCAGTACAGCTTGAAGGAAAAAGTATCACACTCTCAAGGAAACTGTCTCCGGTGGGACACGAAAATCTGCATGAAACTTTCGCAGTGCATTGAGGATGAGTTAACATGAACACTCTTGAAGTTTTCTCTTTCTATAGCTAAGTTAAAAAGGGCGTATACGGGAACGAGAATTCGGAGAAAAATACGCTACAAAAGAAAATGGATATTCAAAAAGCGCGGGAACGGAAACTTTGTAACCAATTTCGACCAATCAGCGATCAAAGAGGGTATTCAAATTTGATTAATAACAAAGTGTCATCCAGGTACGAACTATTTACTCACAGCATATTTTTCTTTTATCATTTTCTTGCCCAAGATTTGAGTTAAGAAGTTAGGTTGGGTACGGACACGACACGACGTGCAGCCATCTTCTCAGACGTGTGTTCTGTGATGTTCTGCTCTTATATGTTATTAAATTCTAAATAGCAGAGCATGGAAAGAGGTGCAGCGATCACAAATCCATCGGCTTATTCACTGTGCGTTTTCCTAACCTTCTTCGTTGTGTTGCTGATGCTAAAGCACGCCATGGAACGTGTTATTTCGTTAAATAATCCCCTTCAGACGTTTTTAAATAAGCCTCTACAGTTTGGAGTATTTTTTCTATCATATTTCAAGAGAGTGGAGTAGACCTAAATATCAATGGTTTTGACAGAAGGTCCTATGTTTCGTTTACCGCCAAATATTACAGTTGACAAGTACGTCCAATAAAAAATCAAACTTTTGCTTTTTTTCCGCCTAGCCTAATGAGTAAATTTAAATTCTAGTGTAGCTTGTAAAGCAAATATAATATTGGAGAAGATTTTTTTTTCATTTATAGAATGCATCTTATGATTACATTTCCATCTCATTCAAGATTTCATTTAATTACATTTTAATTTTTTTTCTATTTCACGTATTACTGTAAAACTACTGAATCTATATTTGTGACCAAATATTACTTAAACATTGCTTTTTATTTTCTCTTTGTAGGATATATATACTTGTGCTGAACGATGGGAGCCCTATCTTTGGTTCTTGTATTTTTACTACAAATGAGAACTTTAAATGGCCAGATAAAGTTAAATAATAAGGAATATGTGTCAGACGAAACCTTGGATGTTATCTTGAACTCTGTTTTCTATGACAATCATTCTTGCATTGGAATTATCGACGAACTGGGTTTAAGCTTAACAAACGTCGCCAAGCGTGACAATGACAGACATCCTGTAATTCTTATTTCCGTAAAAAATAACCCAGCCAACAGATCATCAACTACAAAGAAGCTTTTAGTGAAAACATTCAACCAGAATTGTGATATATTTCTTCTTTCAACGTCAAGCATTTGTAATACTTTTAACACTATAAATGCGGCAAACAAGATGTCAATTCTGAGAAAAACTAGAACTTATTTTATCATACAACCACTTGAAGAAGATATCCAGAAAGAGTGGATGACTTGCTCAGTGATGAAATTCTATCCTCAAACGTATATTCTAAGTCATAGAAACATCAGCAGCTCTCCTACCGAATACAACCTTATATCTCACCGCCTTGGATATAATCTAAACCCTAATGGATTTGAAGTAATTGCAACACTGCGTAATAAAAAACATGATCAGATCATGAAACATCTGAAAATTGAAAGACTTTCAAACTTGAAGGGAATAACTATTCCATTAGTTTGGTTGCCTTATTTCCCATTCACTATTGAAACGGAATCTAAACATTCTCCGTACGATGGAGTAGATTACAGAATAATGCTTGAATATTCGAAGAAGTATAACTTTACATTGTCTGTGGATTTCAAGCCCAAAATATGGGGAACACCATTCGATTCAGCTAACAAAATGACCGCGGGTCGAATTATGTATATGGGTAACGTTCATAATGCAATACCAAGTATTTACTCTAGACTAGATATTACCAAATTCTTTGACTTATCTATCCCTTATATGACGGCCTCCATAAAGTTTCTCACATTTACACCAAACAGAATACAATATTTATGGGCAATATTTTCACCTCTATCGTACGAAGTTTGGGTATCGGTTGTTGTGTTTCTTATTTTCTGTTCAGTTATACTAAATGCCTTTTCTATATTACATCAGATAATTCATTATTCGTATAACCCATATTTAAGTTACGTTTATTCATTCGTATACTCTGTCAGTATTATCACTGGTGTTGGAGTCCCCAGACTAACCCCAACAGTTTTGAAATACATAATTATTTCGTCATTTATATTTTCTATGGTACTAATTACAGCCTACAATTCTAATCTCGTTTCCTCTCTGACTGTTCCGCATTACGATAAACCAATTGATTCATTTGAAGAACTGCTAGATTCTGGAATTTCCTGGGGTGGTAATCCAGCATGGAAACCATATTTATCCAATTATGCTAATTCATATTTACAACTAATAGCTAAGAAATATTTAGCAACCAAAACTAATGAAGAGTTATTTCTTCTAGCAGAAAGAGGTAAAGTTGCACTTATTGTAGAAGAGTACCCTTCTGGATATATCAGGTTAAACAATGTTCAAGGAGGAGAAATCATTAAATGGAAGTTCCATTTGGTCAAAGAACCTATTTCAACATCATACATGGCATTCCTCTTCTATAAGAATTCCCCTCTCGTAGACATTCTTAACAACGTTCTGAAAAGTCTAAGAAACGCAGGTATTATTACACAATGGGAAAGGCAATTTACACGTAATATAGTGATTAAAAATCTAGTAAGAACGAAAATTGAATGTTCACTGCGACCACTGACACTGAATGATATTGCTGGTTCGTTTATTCTTCTTTTAATTGGTTTGGTAATTTCAACATCAATTTTCATTTCAGAAATCGTAAGGAGGAAACACTAGCGCGTCGTGTACATTAATGCTTCATATCACAAGATACGAAACTGACAAATTACTTCTTGATTCAAGTAACAGGTTAGCCCACATATGTGTGAAAAATAAGAAATTTGTATAGTTTGAAAGTGTAGCTTAGCACTTTAGTGCTCTAATTGTCGTAAACAATTGATTGTAATTTGATCCACAATTACGCCCTGTGATTACGGAAACTCCTTTTATTCCCTACATTCTCTTCACTTTAGGGCTTGTGTATTAGTTCAAGTATATCTTAACTAAACCTGTCTTTAAATAATATCTTATTGAACTATGAAACTAGAGCATCTATTGAAGAAACGTGTATCATTAACACCGTATTTCCCTTTATTGCTAGAACTGAAATTTTGCTAGACGTGAACTCAGTGGGCATCTATATCAAATGGATAGTCCGGATTCTGACATCAGTTGTCAGCTGTCTGCTATGTTGTGGGTATTTAAAGTGTATCTGAGGTCTGTGAGACTCCATCGTGTAGATAGTGATTGATTTCCTTCTCACAAGAGCTTAAGTGTTGGTTTCCACCTAATCAATTTTTAAAATCAAGTTTTACTCCGAATTTTGTATTAAATTTTATACAGATCAAACAAGAATCCTGTTGAATGT
The DNA here is from genome assembly GCA_022664845.1 of Lepisma saccharinum. NCBI lineage: Eukaryota > Metazoa > Arthropoda > Insecta > Zygentoma > Lepismatidae > Lepisma > Lepisma saccharinum. The sequence continues at coordinate 3,905 of JAGDQP010048745.1, forward strand.
ATTGATCAAATAGAAGATTACAGCATAATGGTTGAGAACTATCATGATGAATTCCATGTGTATTGGAAGAACCTAGCGTGGATTATGTTAACATGGGAAATGACAACAGCTCAAAAAATTCATTTCAGCACGGTAGTCGATCAATTTGCATCCAGAAATCTAGAAAGGGTGTTTGAACTAATTCATAGGTGCACTCCACTAATCGATGTTCACGCTACTTCTCGCAGTAGTTTATGTGAAGTATAAAGAAGTTTAAAAATAAATATTAATTTTTGTGCTGATTAACCATAGAATTCCAATGATGGCATGTATATTTTATGTAGCTAGCTACATTGAAATTTAATAAGGAATTATCTTTAAATTTTAAATGTAAACAGTAATGTTGAAAAAAATTCATGTTATTTTAGTTAAAATATATCTATAATTTATGTCATTGGTTCATATTACAAAACATAGGGGGAGCTTCATGATGGTAAACAGCCACAGGGGCTGGGGCGCCAACTACTTACAGTACGGCACTGGTTTCATGTGCAGTTTTTCAAGAGAATCAAAAGGATATTCTGACCCGTATCAAATTTAACGAAAGAAGTCGTGTACTTAAAGTCGTTTTGCTTACAGAAAAGATACGACTATAGACCTGTATGACTTGAATGGTTATCCAGTATCAACAAAATGGGATTTTCCACCGAGGCACGTGTGATGGCAGCAAAATGTTCCAACCAGATTCTTAACATACTTGTATTTGTTAAGAAACACCTTGAAGTCACGCTAAATAGTGTCCAACACAGTTACTCTACTAGAAATAGACATAACTTCTCCTTAGTGGAACATCGTACTGTCTTGTATGAAAAAGCATGTAAAAACACTGGTATTGTTCTATATATAATAAGCTTCCAACACATAACTTACAACACACTTGGTCAATTCAGAAAGGAACTGCTGTCGTATTTGTTATCTTACGGTTTTTAGTCAGTAAAGGAATATATGGAATATTACGGTTGTTTTAACCTCATTTAAAAATCTTACTTACTTACTTTAATCATTTAAAACTCATTAAAATCGGCCAAGCACTTTTTGCGTGATGTAACGCAAACATAACAGTCACCTTCAATTTTATATGTACATATGTTTCTTTAATTTTATAATCTAACCACCAACTATAATGCTTACATGGAAGCTTCGCAAATAAAGATGGCCCGAAAGTTGTACGCTGGCTCGAAATTAAACATATGTGACTTTTGACATGTTACCTACCTTACGTAATAATCTTTAATAATTTGTCAAGATTATGCTGATTTTACATTCGTCTCGCTGTTTTAGTACGAAAGACGAGTCTATAAACATAAGAGTACTTAAAAAATAATAATTACGTTTATTTGTGTTGTCTTATAATCTACCCTTTAATATCATAGTATTACTTATTCATAATTACTATATAATGTTCATTGTGTACATACGGAAATATTATATAATGTTGTGGATGGTTGCTTCATTGAAAGTATGAGTCTTAAGACATGTTTATTGGAGAATTACTCTGTGATATATGGAAAATATATGCTGAGACCAAATATCTGTTGCAGTCCAATGTATTGTGTGTAACAAAAAAAAAACATTAGAACATAAGTTGAGTGTTTTTTTTCTAAGGATAATATTGTAGCACATATCCTTGCTATTAAAAATATGCATTTATTTGAGTGATATGCCGTTTGAAAGGTATCGACAAAAGAAATATTTTGCCGAAAGTTTCAAGTCGCTTGACCCCATCCAAAAAATGGCGGGGTCACATTTTGTTTCCATAAAGTCCGTTTCCACCTCGTGCACTTCGATACGACTACGAATGTGAGAAAACGCAAAAACAGGTCCTTCATTATTTAAAGGGGCTAACTTTTTACCTGTAAAAGTTACGCTCCGTGTCCCCCAGGGGGAGTAAACGGAGATCAAGGTCTACGTAAAAACGTAAAATGACAAAAGTCATCGAGAGATACCTAATGTCTACGGGTTTGACACAAGAAATAATTTTGGGAAACCTTAAAATTTCAAATTGTTCCATATTCCAAATGGCAGTAAGATGAAAGTTCTAACACGAAACTTCTATTCTTCACTCAGACAGCAAAAGGTCAGACTCACAAGAAAATGTAGCAAAACTCCATATCCGTTAATTCACAATAATCAAGCACTCCAAACAGACACAGAGAAAGCAGACGCCGTTGCAGATTACCTTCAAGAAAACTTCACTCCCAACATCCCCTTCAACCTTTTCCGACGGCATCCCGCAGATAGACTAAACACAGCCTCTCCACTACTTCAACCACGTCCCAATCATCATTCCCAAGAACACCCACTTACTGCACCAATCCTGCAGACGATATCACGAACATAAGTGCACACAAACACAACACAGCACCCGGCATTGACCAAATCACGTATCGACATATCAAAGAAGCACCGCTCAATTTCTTACAAATCCTCGCATCCCTTTTCACCTTTATACTTCGTACCGGCATTATTCCCGACTCTTGGAAAACGTTAAAAACGCTTAAGTTTCCCAAGCCGCATAAACCTCCAAGCGCCATTTCTTCTTATCGATCTATCCAACTCACTCCTGTTTTCAGTAAAACTCTAGAAAAAATCCTTGTTAACCACCTTCATAGTCATCTAGAACACCATAATCTCCTAGCTATCCACCAAGCAGGATTCAGACCATCTTATAGCATCAATGACCAGATCCTACGTCTTACTAACACAATCACCACCATTACAACACCTCGTTCCCATCATGCCTTGTCCTCTTCGACCTCGAAAAAGCCTTTGATAAAGTTAGGCTTTACAAACTGCATTTTTTTTTCAAATTCCTATCACCATCCTAAGATTCATATTCAACTTCATCTCCAACCGCATTGCCTATATCAACATCAACTCTAGTCTCTCTCATCCAATATTCCTTCAATGCGGAGTTCCCCAAGGCTCAGCACTTTCCCCTTTACTTTACCTACTTTTTGTCGCCGATCTGCCCCCATTGCCTCCTAACATACACATTTTCCAGTACGCAGATGACACTGCCTTTCTCGCTCTAAGCCAGAACATACAACATATCAACCGGGCAAAGAATGAAGCCATAAATATGTTTGCATTCTGGTGCAATAAGTGGGGTCTCACCATCAATTCACACAAAACCCAAACAATAGTCTTTCTACCCCCCAATCGTAGATCGCGCATCCTCCGTAATCCATCCCGACTTGATCTAACCGTCCAACACCAACCTATCCGCCCTACGAAACATGTCACCTATTTAGGGATCACTTTCGATCATCAACTCACCTGGCGTCCACACTTACAGACAGTTATCACAAAAGCCACCAATCGACTTAATTTACTGAAACGATTAGCAGGAACAACATGGGGATTAAACTCTAAAACAATCATCAACACCTACAAAGCATTTTTGGGCCCAGTACTTACTTATGGTTTTACATCATGGATTTCAGCATCGTCGCACATTTATAAAAAGTTACAGATCCTCGAACGTCACGCATTACGAATCGCCTTCCGAGTGAAACTTCCTAGCCTTAAGCGAGAACTTTATGACAGAATCTCATTTCCACACTTACTACTCCATCTAGAAGCCCTGCGTCAACGATACATTGCGAAACGACTTGAACAAGAACACCCACTTCTCTTAGACATCATACATTCACATACAAACAATGCAACACCCCCTCGAAACATCGCTACACCACTGTCATTACTGTTCGTAATTTACCACTACACAATACCACCAGACCACCCAGAATCAGATCTCATCCAAGACCTCAGCGCACCTATCATTCACCATCACCACGCACCCACATACGTCGCACTATAGTCATCTAAAACTAACAGGGCTCACTTGTCAACATCAGGTCACAGAAGCCCCTAGACCAGAAGATAACAATGAATTCGACCATTAACTTTCATACGTGTTGTGATAAATGTGCACTTCATGTCCATTTCATCACATCATCATTTAACAAGATGTATTCAAATTAACTGGTTTAACCTCGTTCCTAATGATATGATTATGAGAAAAACTCATATAACCCAGGTTAATATGATTATGATTAATAAAGAACAGAATAAAATAGCAAGATTCCCAACATCTTTTAGCCCAACAATAATATCCTAGCTTCCAAAATATTCCTAATCCTCTTCCCTAAATAGAGGGTATAGCCCTCTGGTGGGTGCTAGCTGGGGCTAGCAAAAAATCTCAGATTGAAATCCACCAGCAATCTTAAGCTGGTTAAAAAATATGAGCATTGGTCTAGCCCGCCAATCAAAATAAGTAGGCACTTTTTTGATATGTGTAATGCTCTTCTCAGAGCCTTTACCATAAATAAAAATGAATGATCACCACCCAAGTGTGAGCCTCCTCTTTTCTTCTTCTTCTGGTTCTTCTCCTCTTGGTTTCATTCATATGTTTGTTTATTCAGTTGTGGTTCTTCTTATTTCGTTTAAGGGAAAATCCATATTCGCTCGTCCCTCTTTCCTTCTTCTTCTTCTTCTCTTGGTTTTATGTGTTTCTTTATTCAATTGTGGATATCTTTTCTCCAACTGTCATAGCCTTGTACAATCAGCCCTGCTGACGTCACCTAGGATCTTGTTCAAACTGGACTTTGCTATTATGAAATCGGAATTTCCACTTCATCACCAATTCTTCTCTTTTTTTAATACATCCCCATACTATAGCCCCAACTAGGTCACGTGACTTTCTTCTTCTTCTTCTTTTTTAATACATCCACATACTATAACACTGACCTGAACTTTTACCTAAGGTGTAGGCAAGTTTACGTCATCCAACTTTCTTCTCTCTTTTTTTAATGCATCCGCATACAATAGCCAAAACTAGGTCACGCGACTCTCTTCTTCTTCTTTTTTAATACATACTATAACTACTTACACTTGGGTAGCAGTTATTGACAAATTTTGCGCCGGTGGCGCCAATTGCGATAGCGTGAGACACGTTTTGGTCAGTAAATTAGATATTCCCATGTATAGCTATATCGTTTGTACAGGAGACTCCCGTATAGCGGACACCATCTGGCATGGACGGTTTTGGGGGGGACATGGGGGGCACTGCCCCCAGTCATTTTTTTATTAAAGAGAGAAACACTTTGGAGGGGCAATTACTTTAAGGGTGGAAGCTATTCCGGGAGTTCTCATAGTAATTCTGAAGTGATTCGCGGGCAATGTCCCTCATGCGTCCCAATAAAGCCAACCATGCCATCGGGGCATAAAAACTGTCCGCTATTTAGAAATACACACTGAAACTTCCCTTAAACGGCAATGGAAATAACAAAATTATATGTAAATTGGATATATTGTCAGTATAAATTGAATTACTTTACATTAATACACTGGATTGTATATAGTACTGGATTGTACTTAGTTTTTTTTAAGTAAAAAAAGGGCCAGTATCTTTTAAAAATTTGTAAATTTTGATTGCTTGAACATAAAAATTTTGAGAAAATAACTGTATATTATATCTTTCCTTAACATTAGTGTCCGCGGACACCCTGAAATGGGACCCACTTTGGAAACCTCTGCACTAGACTAACCACGTACTCCCAACGAATGGATTCTGAAGGTCGTTTATGTTTCACATAATTCAACAGTTGGCTAAGAGATGGTTGTAGTGGAGTAAGTTCTTGTATGAATTACTTCAACAACTGTCTCCGTTTCGAAATACCCCTACGACGTTTAATGCAAATGGCGCGAAAAGTCTACCAATCATAGAATACGTCCTGGAATCCATCATTTCACTTCATCTTCACAACCACCACCTCCTTCATTAGACTAATCAAAACATTTACCTTTAAGTTCCACAGGCGGAGAAACAATGACACCCGCGGAGCGAAATTAGGAATATCTGGAGGGTGGGGTGTATATTCCATGTTTTTCTTCGTCATATATTATGAAACTTCTGCTCAGGTCCAAACAACCTCAGGACCAACGTAAAACGCAAGTGCTCATAAAGAATTTAGAAGGCAATGTCATGGGAGATGTATAACATATCTCCAAGGCAATTAAGTATTTCCCGGAGATTTTCACGAACAATAGAAACAGCTGTGTTGAACGTGACCTCGTTCAAGGTCCTGATGCGATTACCTATCTTTGTCGTCGATATATGACCTTCCCTGAACTCTTTGAAGCAGCGTAATGAAGTTGTTTATAACGAAGTATATTCTGCGTAAGTCCATAGTAACAACTTTTATGTTTCCATAGCGGATTTCTTCAAACGGACAGAAGATTTAAAGGGTGGATGTTCCCGCACTAACTCCATCTTAAGCAAGACTGCAGGTTGGAGGTGAAAATAGGCGCCGGTCGCAGAAGTAATTCGTAGCGGAAGTTACATCATCACGGAACAGCTGTTTTCATCACGTAGGGAAAAGTCTAACCTGACTTCTCTAATCTTTTTTCCATGAAGTGAATAAAATTTTGAAAATACGTATAATGAGAAATAATCTAACCTCACTTGCTTTAACCTTGTCCATAAATTTTGGAAAGTGTTGAATAATAAAAAGGAAAAATCTACGCCGATTAAGCTGAATTTTCTGCTCTATTTTGCGTGAATTTTGTAAAATGTTCAGAAGTATAGAAATTAGGCCTATTTAGCACCACAGAAGCCTATTCGGCGAAGTACATCCCATCACACTGTATGGTCCTTCTCCAACGTTCCACCAGTGACACAAGCCCCTGACGATACCAGGCTGAAGGCTTTGAAGCAAAGAATTCAGTAATACCAGTTGTCATATCATCCACGAAATGGATTGTCTGCCCCGCAGGAAGTGTGCCATGGAACGAAACATATGAAAATCAGATGGTGCAAGGTCGAGACTGTAGGGGTGTGTGGGAAAATGTCCACGCCTTCCATGTCCGCAATGTGCTGGCGGACTCTTCTTGACCTGTGGAATGGAGCGTTGTCAAATTGGAAGAGCAGTCACTTTCGGATCACCAGTGCTGGATAACGACGGTTCACACTGTCGTACACCCGTTGCAGCTGTTCAGCATGCAATGTCCCATCTACGGAACGACCATGTGGAACGAGCTCCCAGTGCACCGGACCTTCGAAATTCCACCCACACACAGCATTGTCTTCTCTTCAAACCGCTCTCTTTAAACCACTGGCTGCGCCTCGGTACCTGGTCGAAGATATTGTTTCCCGGTGTCAGGATAACGAAGAAAGATCCACTTTGCATCATTCGTGATGATCTGCAGCCAAAACCTGTCGTCAGTTGGGTTTTGAAGCAGTTCTTCACACAGGGTCACACTTTGTTCAGCTTGAGCGGGAGTCAAATCATGGGAAACCATTCTCGGTTGCCTGGAGCGAAACCCAAGTTGATGCAGATGACGAACGACACTGGTTTGTGATGTCTGAACCTCATCTGCCAGCTGACGGGTACTGGTTCCTGGGTTTCCTTCAACAGCGTTCAGGAGGGCATCGATATCCGTCGTCACAGGGTGTCCACTCTTGGACTTGTCATCGAGACTGGTGTCACCAAACCGAAAACGTTGAAACCACTTTCTAGCTGTGGACGGGTGGACAGTACCTTTACCTTCTAGTACACAAATTTCCTTGGCTGCTGCTGCTGCAGCGCAGAAGCACACGACACACAAGTTTCTCCTCAGCCATTGTCCTGCCAACTGTGTATTCAACGCGTAGTTCTTCCCACACACCGTTAGCGCTGTGATCAGAAAGACACGTAGCACGCTTTCTGCCACCACCACATTCACCTGTTCTACACGTTGCACATGGTTTTCCGGCATCGAGTGGGTGGGGCCACCCAACGCTACGAACATATGACTCACCATGGTATAAAGAAGGAAAATTAAACTTATTTGATAAAGAAGATAAAAAATCATCATCTCAACGGGAATAAAAAATGAGACACACGGTCAGCATGCAACGTTCTGTTCACGAGATCAACCACGTACTTCCCAGCGTGTGGTTTCTCAATGACCTTATGTTTCACATAATTCGACAGTTGGCTAAAGGCTCATTTTCAAGCCCGCTTGCTTTGCTTGCGATTAGGGTGAGTAACCAATTGAAACACGTGGTGTTTCGTGGTGTAGTTTTATTACATGTTGTAACACGTGCTTTAGTTGGTTATTCACCCAAATTGCAAGCAAAGCAAACATCGCAAGCGGGCTTGAAAGTGAGCCCAAATTGTTAGCTGTTGGGACGTAGACCTAACTTCCACCAGGAATTACTTCCGCGAGAAGCTCTAGAAAATAGTCTGTTACTAAGCCAATCGTCCACTGTTTACCGTTTCGAACTTTCGACAGTTCTTTATCCACATTTATACTTACAGTATAGCCAATAATATCATTAACTCCTCAAACGATTTGCTAATGATAAATTTATTTACTTTTTACTCACTATACCTCATAAAATTCCTCAAATATTCAGAGATCGATAGCTTGATGTCATATAAAACACATTGATATAGAATGGATTAAATATATTTAAAAATACTTACGTGTAGAAGTAGCGAAGGAGTAATAATAGAAAGCGTCCTTAGTTTCAAGATCTCCGTTAGTACTATTCAGTACCTCGCATTGGACGCTTCTCTTCCGTTCAGTATTCACCATATTAAAAGCAGATGCTCCCATGTTTGAAACTATTGTTGCACACGTGATTGTATTCATAACAAATGTCGTGTGTAGGATTAAACTAGTAGACCGCTTAACCTTCTCTTGAAGTTTAAATTTAGCTGTACCTGCGTCGTCACCATTGCCTGAGCATTGGGCTACTAGTTTAATCCTACACCGAACTTTTGGAAAACCACTGAGAACTGTCTGTGCTCCAATTAGTAAAGCTATTTTGGTAACAGAATGCATAATCATGTTCAATTATGATGAATAATAGTCTTTGCTCTGCAAAATGGAACAAGAATGATAAGTGAAACTATAAACTGGAGCGATTTAAGTGCTATAAGATCATCTTTTCATGTGCGCGCTAGCCGCGTTCTTTGCTTCCGATTTGGTTAAATAGTCAATAGAAATGAAGATATATATTTCTATTAGCTACTCAGCCAAATCGCAAGTGAAGCACGAGGCAAGCGCGTACACGCTTATCACGCTTGGATCGCTATCCTTCAGTCACGTCACTGAATAATATTAATCTTCTGTGAGCCAACATTCACGTTAAGGCTTTATCACGCTCCTAAATTCTGGCCGAACATACCAAGATGGCAGACTGACTTTGTGGATGGCGTTCGGATTAAAGGTTTTTAATTTTGTCCTATCCTCTAAGTGTTGATTTTCATTCAAGCTTGCGTTGTTGCTTTGCTTGCGAGTTCGGTGAATAGACAAATTGAAACACGTGTTCCAATTGGTTATTCACCCAAATCGCAAGTAACGCAAGCTTGAATGAAACTCAGCCCTAATTCTAACATCATTAGAAACTTTCATGACGTCACACGTCAGTCTATTCTATAAAAGTTGTTTTTTACCATGGACTTATAAAAAGAATAGAGGTACCGTGAAGTTGTTTTCTGGGTGAGTGGAGTGAAGCCCAGATCGAAAAGATAGCTGTTTCGCAGAGAATTGACAATTGTAAAACCCTTGAAAATGTCCCATATGTGTTGTACTCTACATTATAGTCACACTACCGAAATGTGTTTCATAAACGTCACCGGCTGACACACAATACTCGGTACAGAGGGACTCTAACGAGGCCACACAATATGGCTGCCGCTGAACCGTAAATTTGGCTTCATATAATGTCCTGAAAGCCCTCTCTATTATATTCCTAAATCTATGTTTTAGATAAACCTATTAAACAAATAACTCTGTAGGGTAAACGCATCGAGCTCTATGTAAACTATACTGGAGTAACTACATAGTGTTGAAAGATAGACGCCAGAGCAAATATTTAAATTCGTTTGTCCACTTCCAGTCTAATCCAATGAGGACCAAATTTTCAGTTCTAACTCAGTTTTATACGCTTGATATCACTGTGTGGCCCGTTGTTTGATTCAAGTCTTAATTCCTGAGTTATTCATGTAAGAGTATACCGCACTCTGCATACAATATAAAATATTGCAAATAATATTTACGTTTCTTGCAAGAATTAAGACATAAATACAAAAACGAGCCACACAGCGATATCAAGCCTAAAAAAACTGAGTTAGAATCGAAAATTTGGTCCATACTGGTTTAGAGTGGAAGTGGACAAACGAGATTAAGTTGCCTCTCCACTCCCTAGCTTCACATATTCATGAAATTTTCAATGGCTGCAGTCAGTCCAGTACCGTATTAATGGAGGTCAATGGGTAAACGTCCCTGAAATTGGAATAGTGTCTAAACATAGAATGCCCTATTAAAGCGGGACCATTCTCGCGCAGGCGCATTACTCCTTAACTAATATTACTTCCGAGTTCCGAGCAGCTGCTTTCAGTTGCTAATTTAGCGTATTGGTAACATGTCGGAAAGCTAATACAGGAAACCGGGGATCGAACGCTGGTGTGGCTTTGTTTATATTTTGTTCTTGAAGAGAAATAACTTCTCTCTCCATATATATATATATATATATATATATATATATATATATATATATATATATAAACACATTCGGAAATTAAATAAAATTAGTGACCAAAGTCAGGTACGGTTATTTTTTAATTGCACACTCGATTAACTCGTGTTTTTTCAAGCTTTCGAAAATAGGACTTTCTGTGTTTAGACGCTAGTTGATATTGGCACTCCCAAGATATTTTAAAAATAAATTAAACTC